>PVKC010012151.1:0-24024 GCA_004027635.1 Crocidura indochinensis
ATATTCACAGTAATATTCCATTTACAAATAAACAAATAAACATTGAATCAGGGGAATTCCCATCACCAAGTTGTCCTCCCTCCACCTCCATTCCCATTCTGTCTCCCATATCCTCCACCCTCTCCCCAGGGTCTTCTGGATTGAGTGACTCCCTCTGTTTCTGGTTTATTACTTGGTGGTCTTATATCTGATTGGGCTTAAGTAAATTTTATTTTAGGAAAAATTTAACTTTATTGTGCAGCAAAATTGGAAGCTCCTTTAAAAATTGTCTTCTTTGCTACCACAAAACACCCTTATTCTGGTAAAAAAAAAAAAACCTGAAGAAATTCTAAAGGGAATGCTGCATGCAGTACTACTACTATTAACAATATTTTTTTTAGTCACAGTATATTTCTAGAAAAAAAATGCCATGTCTCTCTGAAACTGGGCTGTTATTTTACAGTTAGAGACAATCAGATGGCAGAGATTTTTGAACAATGTACTAACCTATAAAACACTTATGAGAGTTGCTGAAAAGAGAAAAATTGATATGTATGAATCACTTTAGTAGCAATATTGCAAACTACAGTGTCTAAAAGAAAAAAGGAAGAGAGAGAAAGAAAAACAGAGAGTAAAATATATGCCACAGAGGCAAAGAAGGAAGAGGGTGGGATGGAAACTGGGACATTGGCAAAGGAAATGTGCACTGATAAAGGTGTTGTATATTGTACAACTGAAACTAAATCACGAATAACTTTTTAATTGTAAAACAAATCTATAATAAACAGCTTATGAACCATTATGTTTAAGTAAATTAGTTTTTAAAAATCTACAGAAAGAATGTCATCATATTAACGTAATCAAAATAAAAGAAAAATTCGCATTTATTGTGATGCATAATGTGTTTGAAATTAGTCTAGCTTAAATGTTACATATTCTTAAAATTAATATACCAGCTCTTGAGACATGTGAACAGTGCTTGAATAGAGTTAAATTATCTGAAGTCCATTATTGAAAGAGTAGTCTTTGGCCTGCTCTTTTTTATTCACCTGAAGTTGTCATGTAGTTAAATACCAATCTCACTTATTACATACAATTTGACTTAATATGTGGGCTTTTTTGCATGTATTAAAAAGTCTTATTTCTTGTTTGTGTCAGGATTGTAGACTAAGTGTCAAGAATAAGATACCCTTTTCTTTTGAAATGTGCTTCTGATCATAAGCATCTTGATCAATTTCAGGGTAATTATCTCTCTTCTGATATTTAAACTCCAGTCTTAATAACGTCAAAATAAGTTTAGTTTCACTTTCATTCTTCAATTGTTTAAGATTTGGAAAGAGATTTCCCCAAATCTATATAGTCATATTGCTGAGTTTTTAGATGATTTCAAAATGCTTTGAAAAGCCAAATCCGGGGCCTGACATGGCACAGCTGTAAGGTGTTTGCCTTTCACACAGCCAACACAGGATGGACCCTGATTAAAATCCCAGAATCCTATATGGTCTCATGAGCCTGCCAGGAGCAACCTCTAAGTGCAAAGCCAGGAGCAACCCTGAGCACTGCTGGGTGTGGACCCCCCCAAAAAAATGTCAAATTATTCACCGGTGAAGATAATGTTTTACTTTTTAAATAATTTTATAAAACAAGCTGCAGACTTAAGAGTAATATGACATAAACACTTTATTTGAATGAGTATATATTCGCTTTTCATTTTATTCATTTTGGGTCTAGGGACCATAACTATCAGAAACCAGGAATTCCTCCTGGCTCTGCTCAGGGATTACTCTTAGGGGTACTAAGAGGACTGTATGCTGGGAACCAGTCCTAGGTGAACAGTCTTGAAGCAGGGATGCCACAAGGATTAATAAAACACGACATAGGACCGGAGCATTGGTGCAAGCGTTAGATCATTTGCCTTGCATGCGCTAAACTAGGACGGACCAAGGTTCGACTCCCCCCCCCCCCCAGTGTTCCATATGGTCCCCAAGCTAAGAGCGATTTCTGAGCCCATAGCCAAGAGTAACACTCGAGCATCACCAGATATGGTTTTATCCCTGGCATTTCATGGCCCCAAGATAGTCAAAAGTATAATGTTGGAAAAAAAAAAGTATAATGATGGAGTCTCCCAAATACTACTAGATATGACTGTGGAGGCTCTCAAAGGATCTCTACATTGTCCTGCTAGTATTTATCATTTATAAATCTGAGTAGTACCATAGCATAAGGTCCACAAGAATGGTCCCAGATTTCTGAGCACTATTTGAGACTTCTCTCACCACCACTAAAAATGTAATAGGTTTCTAAGCTGGCTATTTGGAAAATAAAAATGAAGTGTAGCTTTGAATTGGAAGACCAAAAAAAAATAATTTCTTCAGGGATTATTATTCATGTTATATAAAAATCTGTTGGATGTGTGAAGTTTATTCTACAGAAGATAGGATGGATCAATGATAAGAAGTCAATTAATTCAGCATGTTAAGAAGTGAACAAGAAAAAATATTATTTTAACTACTTAGATATTATAGATATAATGGATGAAAATATAGCCATTATTTACTTTAAAAGACACACAAGTATGAAAAAGAAACATCTCTATCTTTGTCTAAAGTAAACATCTTTTTTTACAAAACAGAAATCAGAAGTAGGATACATCTAATTAACATTATTAGCATAACCTAAAATTGTTATCAATGTAGGTTATTTATAAAATGTAATTTTAAATAACACTAGGTTATTTGAAATAAAAATCAACAAAATTATTTTATAAAGAAACTACTAACAAATGGAATTTTTCTAGAAAAAAGCATTTATACCATCAAAAATGGGCAAAGGAGAAGAGACATATGCAGCCATCAGGAAAGATGAAGTCATAAAATTTTCCTATACATGGATGTACATGGAATCTATTATGCTGAATGAAATAAGCCAGAGGTGGAGAGAAATAGACACAGAATCAATCTCACTCATCTATGGTTTTAAGAAAAATAAGACATTATTTTAATAATGCCCTTAGATAACAGAGATGAGGGCTGGAAAGATCAGCTCACAATATGAAGTGGTGAGTGCAGTTAGAGAAATAACTACATTGACAACTATCATAACAATGTCAATGAGTGAGAAAAGTATGAATGCTCTCTTTAATACAGGTGGGGGGTTTCATATGGGGGGCATTGGAGATGGGAATGTTGCACTGGTGAAGAGGGATGTTCTTTATATGACTGAAACCCAACTATAATCATGTCTGTAATCAAGGTGCTTAAATAAAGATATTATAAACAAAAAAGAAATTATAAAGGTAAAAGCACAATAAAGTGGCAATACTGAATTATTTGAAATGTTCAATACATTTTATTTAGATATTATTATTTAATTTATTATTATTAAACTAAGTATACAGTATTGAAATTGAGTAATGGTTAAAGAAAATAGAAAATATTTTATAATCTTACTATTCTAAAAAGCTTAACATTAATATTTTATTTTGGATAATTCATTTTCCCTAAATTGACAACACACTGTACATTCTCCATATATTGCCTTTTTTTGCTTCATGCTATAAACATATTTCAAATTATAAAAGTTATTTGAATATGTGGTTTGTATTATTTTGTCATAATAATTTAAATATTTACATAAAGTTAAAATATTTCCAATTATTGCTATTAAAATTATTATTGAATAAATGATATTAACATATATATTTGTCATCTATAATAGTTTTGGGGAAATTTTTAATAGTAAAATTTTTCAGAAAATTATAAGGGATGTTTTTGATCCTGTACTTGTTTGAATTTGTACTTATAAGACCTCCATCTACTAGTTGCATGCCTAACCAAGGAATTTGCCGTCTTTTTTCCTTTTTATTTTTATTTTTATTTATTTTTTTATTTTTTTTGTCCCCAATTTCCAATACAGACCAGGCAAGGGTCTGGGTTGAGGTGTATATAGGGTGCGTTTACTGTACCTCCTATTTCTATACAGTCCGTGTGAAGAACACAGCCTGTGGTAAGAATTGGGAGGCCTTATTTTTTCTTTCCTTTTTTTTTTTATTTTTTTTATTTTTTTTTATTTTTTTTTAATTTAAAAGTTTTGATTACATATGTGTTTGTGATTAGGTTTCGTCATGTGGAGAACACCCCCTTCACCAGTGCAACATTCCCACCCCCAATGTCCAAAGTCCCCCTCCCTCCCACCCCACCCACACCTGTCCTCCAGACACGTTTTCCAGTTCTCTCATTCATTCACATGATTATGGTAGTTTTCTGTGTATTTATTTTTGTAGTTTCCTTTTTATTTTTGATTGCTTTGTTTATTTTGGAGCTTTCCCTGAAAGTAAACAGGCTTATTCCTGGCTCTGAACTCAAGGTTCACTCTTGATGGTGCTCATATGCGATGTCAGGAATAACCACTTGCAAAGTAAATGCTTTAACTCTCAGTTCTATTGACCTAAATTTGTTTTCCTTTTAAAAAATAAAGTTTACTTTTGTACCAAAGATTCAAATTCTACTCCATTAATTTTTATTTGGTTTTATTTTCTGTTGTACTATAACTCTTTCAAAGAAGTTGGGTGGATTTAGAACTATTTATTATTATTTTTACTTATGATACTCAATTTTACCATACGATACAATCAATAAGGTTAGTGTCTGAATATAAATAAACACGTACTATTTACCCCTCAAAAAGGGCATCTTACCATGGTAGGAAGTTCACCTTGTTAAGAAGTTCAGGCTCTCCTTTATTGCACTGAAACTGAACCCTCTGAATCTAAGTACACATATTGAAAAAACAATTATACACTTGTAAAGAATAGAGAACAATATATGTTACTCATAACTAGTCTTAAGTAAAGACCAGTTTATCTTTCTGCTTATAAAGAACAATCAAAAGATCTAAAATAGCTAGTTATGTTTAAAAGTAAAGAAATAAACTCCTTCCCTTGGTAAATTGTAGGATTATATTTATTTATATTTTTAGGTGAATATATGAATGGGCTCTTGCTACTCAGTTCTTTTGCTTGTTTCTTTTCACGGATACTTTTTCCAAGAAAAAGTTACAAGGAAATCCTTTAACAAGCTACAAATGTTTATTGAATCATGTATATCATTATTGCCTTCTTGATTGCTTGATTTAAGTTAACTTTTATGCCAAACTTCATGGAACATTACTTTGTTGCTTTAAAAATAATTATATGCTTATAAAATTCCTTATAGTATGATAGAGGCATATAAAACATTTTATATTCTACTACACTTTATTTTGGACCATAATAACTAAGGAATGCAATATTTATCATTTTTCAGGTGAGTGGAAGACTGGAATAAAAGATATATTTTATGAGTCACACAAGTTCTTAAAATTCAGTAGATTTTAGCAACAGTGGTGTTCTTAATGAGTTTTACAAAGAAGCAAAGGGATTGTAAATAAATTTGATACTGTCTTGTCTTTTACCAGTTGCTGTTAATCTTTTGAAAGATTTTCTATTTCTGACCTACATTCAGACAGACCCTGCTGTTTGACAAAGCTTGTTTTCAAATATGATTCACAAGAGCATTGCAGGACTCCAAAGCTTGTAGGTAATTCTCCTAGAAATATAAAAAGTTCTGGTTGGATAATTAACTGCTGCCACAGGAAACTTGAAGTACCTAGAAATCTGATTTTCCGGGATAACATCACTCTATTGGTAGAGTTGAGGAAACAAAGCCTTTATCCCAGCATGCTCTTCAATGGAAACTGAAGTCAGCAGCCTGTGGGGCAGAATCAATGGATCAGTGGGTCATAAGAAAGCTAAGACAAACATTAGGAAACAAGATGCAATTACTCTATAGCTAAAGCAACTTTAGATAATAAGAGTTCAGGGTTCAAATTAACTTGCCAAAAATGTTCTTACAATTTCTGATGTAAGATTGGACTTTAGGCTTCAACCCTTAGTATCTTAAATTTTCTGCTTTATAAATATTTCTGGGTGATAGTGTTCTAATTTTTCCCCTGTAACTTATGTAGGACTCTTAAGTGTCACTTTTCCCAATGAATGTTTTTTTTTAATTCTTACAATAGTATAACACCATTTAAATATGAATGGGATATTTGACCCTACCTTTATATAATAATAGTTATGTTGGGACACCAATAGATTAGTTTATTATCAGGCAATAGAAAGTTAATGTTTTGTAAACCACATACCTGGGATTATATGCCATTAAGTATAACAATGAAACTTTGAGAGTGACATTTCTTTAATTCATTTTTCTTCTTTTATTTGGTGAAAATTGTTGCTTCCACATTAAAGCTTTTTAAAGGAAACATTTAAAAATATAAAGTGCTTCATGATTCGCATCTCATTCTTGCACAGAGGTCATGATACTTTTGTATTGTTCTAATTTTAGTAAAGGTGCTGCCAAGTGAAGACTGACATTCTTTTTTTTCCTTGAACCATCTTATAAATGTTTTCTGGCTCTTTTCATAGGTTTCCTAGTAGATGCCTAACCGATGGAGGGCTCTGATTAATCAGATCCAACAGTATCACCAGAGAAATTTCACTTTCATCATTTAGATATACATTTAATTTGAGATATCTTTTGGAATAAGTTTTCTACTTCAAACAAAATAAGGCAAAACAAGCAAAAACCTCCAGTAGCAATCACCAACATTTTAAAAATTGGTTTCAATGGTATTTATTTCTATACTCTTATCTAATACATGAAAACTGCTATTTTAAATTTTCACATTCAGGAATTTAACTGGTGAAATCAGAAGAAATCATGATAAATCAGGAGAAAATTTAATGTACAATTTTGTTAACCAGATAAAGAAAATTTTATCTTAGGTATATGGCAAAGATTAAAAAAAATGAAAACTAAAATATCAAAGTTTGGCTTTCAAAGTTTAGTACACTTCAGTCAGTAACAAAAAGAAATGGTTAACAACCCTAGACATATTGTAACTAATTAAAGAAGTTAGAATTGTTAGAAATATGGAGAGGGGCTTTTGTTTGGGGATTCAGAACTGTGATGTAAGACTGCTGACACATTGTTGGTAAATGTCTGACAGCCTTTGCAACATGACTAACTCTATAAGTAAGTAAAATAATCATTAAATTCTGGATTAAATTGGAGTAATTTATTATTGCTGAGGGTAGGAATATAACTTATTTCCCAACTATATAAAGGATATTTCATTTTTAACACATTTCCATCTTTTCCTACTTCTTGCCACTTCTTTCATATTTTGTCCCCTCTTTCTATCCAGAATATAAACAATATATTTGTATCATGGTCATAGATTAATAAAGTATTTCAGTGTTTACATCATGCTATGTAAATATATTGAAAGCTAAGCCACGGGGCCCGGGAGATAGCATGGAGGTAAGGCGTTTGCCTTTCATGCAAAAGGTCATCAGTTCAAATCCCGGTGCCCCATATGGTCCCCCGTGCCTGCCAGGAGCAATTTCTGAGCATGGAGCCAGGAGTAACCGCTGAGCACTGCCGGGTGTGACCCAAAAACCACACACACACAAAAAAAAATGTAAAAAAAAAAAAAGAAAGCTAAGCCACAAAATAGATTATGAATTACTTATGAGTGCAACATTTATGATCCCTTAAGTAAATAATTTCTTGGGTGTTTCATTTGTTGGTGTGCTTGCTTTCAGTGTACTTCTCTCTAAGAATGCTCTTTTTTTCAAGAGACAGGTGATAGACAGAACTGAGATTTCTCCAGTGCATCTTGCAGTGGTCCTCAAACTATGGCTCGCTGGCCACATACTGTATTTGTTCCCATTTTGTTTCTTCACCTCAAAATAAGATATATGCAGTGTGCATAGGAATTTGTTCATAGTTTTTGATTTTACTATAGTCCGACCTCCAATGATCTGAGGGACAGTGAACTGGCCCCCTGTTTAAAAAGTTTGAGGACCCCTGTTAAGTCTTCACACTCCATCTGAGACAACTGATGAACAGCCAAAAAGTGTTGAACAGCAAAAGTGTTGCTTTGCTCTTAGGACATTTCTTTATAGTTGTCCCTCTCTTTGTCCCTTTTTAAAATACAAATTCAATTGTTTATGGTTGATTCAGTCAGTTTTATTTTTATTATTTTTATTTGGGGGACACAACAAGCAGTGCTCAGTGTTTGATCCTGTTTCTTTACTCAGCAATCAGACCAGATGGTGCCCAGGGAGCTACATATGGTGTCAGAAATTAAACCTTAGTTGACCTTGTATTCTCTGCTCTATATCTCCAGCTCTATGATTCCCTCAGTTTGAATGGAAAATATGCTTAAATAGTTTCCTTAGAAAGGATTTAGTGCAGGTAAAATTTGTAATAGCTGATGTTATCAAGTCATCTCTGTTGCAGATTTCTGGTGTCCTTGATATACTATTAGGGATCTGTCATCTGATGGTAACTTCTGCTAAGGTGATAATATAAGATATTCCATGGGTCTTCAAAACACACTTTTGCCATGAATATTTTAATTTTATTTTTCTTTAGTTACAATAGTTTTCTGTTTTATTTTTCCTGACTCACAGAACTCTCACAATCTACATAATAATCTTTTAAAATAGTAATCTAATTTTTTTAAATTTTTATAATTTTAATATGTTATTTAAGTTTAAAGGAGATTGTTTCTACTATATCATCTGACTTTAAAACTTTAAGTTTTTTCTATTAAAATTCTAATTTGTGTGTGTGTGTGTGTGTGTGTGTGTATTGGTTTCTGAATGTTACTTTTATAAAGAATCTCCTTTTTAGTTTCCTTTTTTAACTATTTATTGATTAATTGATTGTCTTTTGACACCAAGTGGTGCTCAGAGGTTACTCTTGGCTCTGCATTCAGAAATAGCCCCTGGTAGGTGGGGGCACCATATGGGATGTCAGGAATTAAAGCCAGTCCCTCCTGGGTCAGCTGCATGCCAGGCAAAAGCCATCCTACTATTATATCTCACTGGCCCAAAGCATCTTCTCTTTGAGTATTTAATATTTCTACAACAAATATTCATGTATAATTATGACCAATCTCAGCAACTGAAGCTTTAGTCAAGTCACTATGACAAATTTTCAGGCTTTTGTAGGACCCATCTTCAACATTTGAACTTTGAAGTTCCTAGGTGTAATAGAAGGGAACTCCTTTCTTTCAGTATGATATCCCATTTTACTGCATTTTACTATATAAAAAAAAAGGAAAACTATATACTGCCACAAAGTATAGCTATATCAAAGGATCCACGAGTGGGGGAACTTAGGATGGTTAGCTGGTGTAGGCAGGGTGCTATAGGTGTGAGGATGGAGTTGGTCCATGGGGGCATATTATAGGAGAGCCAGAGGAAAATGGCTTCGTTGTATCTTCCCCTCAGTTGGTACAATTATCCTTGATTCATAGTTATATTAACAACATTGTACTCCCAATAAATACATATATCCCACCTGTGTCTGCTGAGGCATGCCAATTCTGGAGGACGACTTCAGCTAACGATTAATCTGTCAGTGGGGAGCAACCAGGAAGTCAATAGAAGTGTCATTGATCTTTTGCAGCCACAATGCTATGTCAAGGTCTGATATCTGCCAAGGCATCTCTTGAAAAGCCGAAAAATGTGATCAGTCTGGTTGCAAGTGGCAGTCTTTTTATTCCAGTGACATTTATGGGGTGGGGAGCTGAAGCTCCAGGGCACAAGGGTGTTGAGCTGCAGTGGTTGTAGGGTTTAATCGGGACAACAACAAATCCGGAATAAGGAGAACAGAAAAACAATGTCGGGTATTTGGGATATTGGAAGTGTCCAAGAAGGGAGGTATAGGTGAAAGGAAAGGGCTTTGCTTGGATACAACACAGATAGACATAGGAATCTACTTCATACATTAAGGAGGACATCACACATACATATATGTACACACATACACAGTTGGTTGATTAATTTGCTTAAGCTGTTACTCTGATCTATCTAAGGTAGAAGGGATGAAATTGATGTGGGACTGAGAAAGGAACGTTTTCCACGTTCTTGCAACCTGATCTCAACCTGTTTTACATGTCAATAGGTCAAAGAATTTTATTAATATAAATCCAGAAAGTATAGTCTAGTATGTCAATCTAAGACAGTGAGAAGCTACATATCAGTTCTCCTGCTTTGAGGAAGAAAAACAATATTCAGGTGGACACTAGGAAAGGCTGCCTTGCAACTTCTGCAAAGGGATAGTAAGAAAATTTTAAAGCAGTTCATGTAATTTCTAATTCCTAGGAATCATTGCTTGTGAGGTAAACTTGAGTATATAAGTATTACAGGTGAAATTGTGCATTCATCATTCTCAAACCAATCAGCTTTTTCCAATATTCTTTTCTTTATACATATCACAAAAACTAAGGAGTAAAGACTGTGAAAAAGTTTGAGTTCTTTTAACTCGCTCAAGTTTTGTAATTCAATTGCCATTGTCCTACCTAGATGTTCTGAGTAGATTCCATGCCAAGTGTATGAGTTTATGACCCATAGTGACAATAGCACTAATTAAAGATTTTTATGCTACCTTAACTTTAATGGAGGTCTAGGTAACTACCTGATTTTGGTCACAGGTTGCAATAAGACAGAGAAATGAATGCCATTTAAAATGATCAGGCCCTGGATCAGCAAAGGGTTCTCTCTATTGGTGGGAGGACAGACCAGTTTGTTGTTGTAAAAGGTGCTCTCTCTGGGTTGGTTACACAGAAGTTAAAGTCTAAGAGCACTCTAATATGAGTCCAGAGCATTTAAGTTCCTTTTTCATAGTCTTCTCTGAACAAACACATTAGAACATTTCTGCAGATATACTTAATTTGAAAACAAATTGCTAAACATTCTTCTTTATAAGGACAAAATTATACTCTTCTTGAATAAAAAAAAACATTAAATCAATCCTTTAGAGAAATAAGTTGGCTTTGGATATATACAAGCTAGTATCATTGAATTTGGGAAACATTCACATTGATTACAAAGAACTATTACAAATCTAACAACATCATACATTTTCCCAGAACTGGGCAAACTAATTAACAATGTAGTCTGAAAAACCTAATCAGGATAATTTGCAACAATTTAAACCACTAGAGTTAGATGTAATTTATTTGTTTGCAATGGAGCATAGAGCAAAAGAAGAGCTATTTAATCTATAGAGGTAGTTTAACACAGTTTAACTAGCAATATAGCAACTGATGCAAAGAAGATCAAGAGAGTAACCTAGATCAGCATTTTTCAACCATTTTTCAACTATTGTGCTGTGAGACATTGTCTGGTATGCCATGGGAAAAATTCCAATTTCATCTGTAACATGAGGCTTTTGCTCACAAATAGACCAATCATTAGATTATTTCATAATAAAGCAATTATACAATAATTTATTTGTGTTTATTTGATTCATATTCAAGAGAATTACTTTATATATAGTCAATATAGGCACAGAGTTAATTTTTTTTAGCATTCTCTAATAGTGGTGTGCCTCGTGATTTTTTTTTTTCATGAAAAACGTGTGCCTTTGCACAAAAAGGTTGAAAAACACTGACCCAAATGAAAGTTTAAAAGGAGGATGGGGCTGGAGAGATAGCACAGTGGTAGGGCATTTGCCTTGCATGCAGCCGACCTGGGAGGGACCCGGTTTGATTCCCGCATTCCATATGGTCTCCAGCCTGCCAGGGACAATTTGTTGTTGTTGTTGTTGTTTTTTGTTTTTTTGGGCCACACCCAGTGACGCTCAGGGGGTTACTCCTGGCTATTTGCTCAGAAGTCGCTCCTGGCAGGCACGGGGGACCATATGGGGAACCGGGGATCGAACAGCGGTCTGTCCTAGGTTAGCGCAGGCAAGGCAGGCACCTTACCTCCAGCGCCACTGCCCGGCCCCCAGGGGCAATTTCTAAGTGCAGAGTCAGGAGTGACCCCTGGGCACTGCTGGGTGTGGCCCCAAAACCAATCAATCAATACAAAATTAAAAAAAAAAAGGAGGGGATTTTTTTTTTTACTGTCAAGAAACTGAGGTATCAAGGGGCTACAGGACAAGACTTCTTTTTTTAGGGGTGGCCCTGTGCAGGAGGTTTTGAGAACCTTTAGTCAGATCTCTAAATTGGATTCATGATGTGTTGAAAGAGCTAGAGGCCTTTTTGAGTCTTGGTGAATTTGACTTCTGATGAGCCATAATGGAATCCACAGTTTCTTGGTCAGTATGCTTATGTGTGGAAATATCAAATAGCCTTTTCCTCTGATGAGGTGGTTGCCCGCCACCCATTATTTATCAATTTTCACCCAGATAGGTGCACTAACTGTTTTCTTAGCTTGTGCAACTTTTTGAAAGTGTCATTTAGTAACCATATGGGGATTTCCTTGGGAGTAAATTTACAATTTAAAGAAAATAATGTTAGGAATAAGAAGTCAAGTGGGGGCATATCCTATTTTGTTTTTTAAATAATTGTGTTTTGAGTATTCTGTGAGCATGTTCAATGATGCCTTGTTCCTGAGATTATAGGGGATACCAGAGTGAGATCCAAATGTACATAAGGCTGGTGATGTCAGATCCTGGGCAAATCGAGTGCTTACAGATTCTAAAACATCTACAAGGTAATTCAAGAAAAATAACTCTATTTTTAGTGGCATTGGGATATGTATAGGACGTTAGCTAGTGTGTTTGGGAAAAACACATGCATGCTCTGTTTAGGGCAAAACAGGATGTATGCTCTGTTAAGCTTTCTTTAGGGGGAAAGGAGAGTTTGTGTTTTGTGTGTTTAGCTACATCTTTCTATTTAGATATTTTCAATTTAAATATGTATTTACTTTGACAATGATAGTTGCACATTTTTTTATATTTTTATATATAGCCTTTGTTTTAATATGAAGGATTTTCCTTTAACTTTTATTATAAGGTAGTTTAATGATGATGAGTCCAAGCTTTGTATTATACTGGAAAATTATTTATTTCTCTTTAAATTTGAATGAGAATTTTTCCAGATACATTATTCATTGGCAGATTGTTTTTTTTGAATATATCATCCATTCCATTCTGGTCTATAATTTCTGCTAAAATGTCCATGTAGAAACTTATGAAGAATTTCATAAATTTTTCTACTTAATAATTCTTTTTATATAAGGAATCTTTACTTGATTCTGAATACATAATAAAATAAAATAAAATATATTGATAATGAATCATAAACATATTTTTAAATATTTTCCACATCAACTAGATTCAATTCTGATGAACAATTTAAAAATCTGAGATTTTGGAGTTGATTTTGTGACTAATTACTCCTCTATAAGTCCCTTCAAAATTTTCCTTTGTACTTGACTTTTTACAATTTAATAATGCTGTAACATAAATTTTCATAGATTCATTGTTGTGGAGTTTTTTTTGTCATTTGTATCTTGATGACCATTTATTTCTTTAAATTTGGTAATTTTCAACCATAGTTTATTTAAGTTTTTTTCTACATGCTTCTCACCTTCTAAAAATGTTTATATAACATGCTTATTTATTACCTTGGTGATATAGTATATGAACTCATTTTCAGAATTTGAATTTTTCTCTAAGCAATTAAATTCAAATAACTGTCTTTAACTTTACTGATTCACTCCCTATTTTCATAAAATCTGCCTTAAATATTGTTAATGAATTTTTCAGTTTGATTGTTGTGTTAAGAAAGCTTGTAGTGCCCTCTAACTGTTTTGGAAGAGAAGAAATTACTATGGTTTTGAATACAATTTATTAATTGGATAAAGAATCCCTACTTTTTATAATCATCTTATAATTTTTAGTATCCTCTAGTATGTAGTAGAATTATCTTCTTTTCTTCATATATGTCAGTCACTGCTAACTGGTCTCCACTCACCACTCTCAAACATTATGTTTTTAGTAAATTGAGACACCGATTTCCCTTAAATTTGGATCCCCCAAAGGTACAAAAAGCTTGAAATCTAGACCCATAGTCTATTTTTTCCAAATAAAGAAGCTACAAAATATGTGTTCTCTTCTAGTTGACCCTGCTCTCAATCCTGGGAATTGTTCATGTCAATAAAGTGAAACGATTCTTACAACTTTTGATGTGACTTGTAGAGAGATGCCTCAGGTAGTATTACTTCTGTACTTAATGTTCTAATTCTCATAAATCCTTTGGTATTATTATCTATTGTTTTTATCTTTATTTTTCTTTGAGGTCTGAAGAGCAATTGTTTATTCATCGCTCTTTCTGATCTAAACTCTTAAATTATATTTTTTCTTTAGTTTTCATATTTTTATCTACTTAACTTTATTCTTTAATTTCCTACATAAGTTTGTCTTATTTGTAATTATAGATACATTTGCACTTGTTTTCTCTCTCCCTCTCTCTCTCTCTCTCTCTCTCTATATATATATATATATATATATATATATATATTTAAATTTATCTCTACTTCGGTGTTTCTTATTTCTCTTCTTCTTCTACCCTTATTTCAATGGAATAATTTTGCCTTATTATTTTATTATACTGGAAAGTACATTTTTATTATTTAATGACTATACAAAATTTTACATTAAACAGTTTTATGCTATATATATCAGTATATATATGTATAAAGCAGTATAAATGACAGGAACCTTACCATATTTAAATTTTTATAGGATATACCATCTATAGTTTTACATTTAGGTTTTCTATTTTTATTTTATTTAAAGGTACAATTCTTCAGGATAAATAATTTTAAATATATTCTGCTTTTATTATTTTATTTTTATACCATTTCTAATTGTTCTCTTTATATTTTAAGGACATCATACCACTTTCATAAAATATACATGAGAAAATATAAGTTAAAACAACAGAGGGACATCTCATCACACTTAGTGAACCTTTATCAATTATGATGATGTGCAACAACAATTTGATGGGTTTTGTTTATTTAAGGGCAAAAAAATAAAAATAAAACCTATTATCTTTTTGTCCCTAAACATGACTTTTGCAAAAACTAGCAGAATCTATATTGTATTTAGTAATATCTATAGATTACAGAAAATAAGTCTGACTCATGTTTTTATTGTAGAAAGACATTTTGAACAAAGAGAATGAGTCAGGGTTTGTACAATCTTATATCCTTGGAGCCAAGAGTCACTCTTATGCCAGAAAACTTCAGGGGTAAGGTCCCCTTGTATTTAGGCTGAGTGTTTTTTTCCCTCCATTTTCCCCATAATTTGCTGGCCCTATGCAAAAACAATTGCCACTCTCACACCATTATAATTGTATTTTTTTAACTCTTCCTTAAAAAAAATAAAGAGCTTAATAAACTTTCTACTAGTGTTTAATGAGTTCATTGATTATTCAATAATTTTCAAAAATATACTTGGCTACTGAACTTTTTCTTTTTTCCTTTCTCTTCCATCTCTTTAGTTTTTCTTTCAATTTTCTATTTTTTAAATCAGGTTGCTTTTGGTCTTCCTAAAATAAATGTATTATGATCAGTTATGTCAACTCTGTGATGCATTTCTTTAAATAATTTAAAAATATAAAAAAGAAAGATATCTTTTGTTTCTTTGAACGACAAATACTGCAGTAAAACTGATTCTGCTTACTTACAAGAAGTTTGTGACTTTGTGTGTTTATGCATATGATCCTCAGTAATAATGTTCCAGAGCAACAATTTATAATCCTTAAATTTAGTTTATTGGTTAATAAATAAATGTTTTTTATATATTTAGGCACAATGAGTTTAATAGCCATACTTTTTATGAACTCTTTTAAACAATAAAAAATTGTCCTCTTCTTGACTTATCTGTTGAGGACATTCAGTAGCGGCCTATAATTAGAACTCAAGTTTTGATGACTGTAGTTAATGATCTAAGTTATACTGCCATTACTACTACTACTATTACTACTACTATTGCTATTACTACTCCTAGGAGTCTTGATAGCATCTTGAATTCTTTAGGTTTTGATACAATACTATACAAACTGAAAGAAAGAAAATGTATTGCCTAAGATAACTTAAAAGACTTCTCGGAAAACCTAAGCTTAGGAATCTATAGTCACATGTCATTAACATGTGGTTCTTCTCCACTCCTGGATAAATGTTCCCTTTTATCTTGGCTTTATCTTTCATATCTGTATAACAGCAAAATGACATTTACAGTCACATTATCACATCATTTCAGGTACAAGGGATATTTTGTTCGAATCATACCTCCTACATGTCTTTAAAATCACCCAATTGGAATAACATGAATTCTGATTCACTAATTCCCAGTGAATTGACTGTGATGACTGATTAAGCTAGTTTTTATAGTGTATTTCAATACATGAGAATGGGGTCTCAATCAAAGAGGAATTTAACTCTTCGAAATTATCTATATTGTCTAGCAATCAAAAGATATTAGTCAAAATATATTCGTATCCATACCCGTATCCTGACCAATAATCGAAAAGTTTTGCTATTAAAATTATTTACCATCAACATAAAATGTTTCCTACCTCTGAAATAAACAATTAAGATTTGTAAAGTAAGCTTCGTTTATGTGGGGTTTTTGTTTGTTTGAGGGTCACACTCAGTGATGCTCAAGAAATATCTTCTTTATTTGCAGTTTGGTTCATTCCTGGCAGGCTCAGGGGACCAAATGGGGACACTAGGGATGAAATCAGGGTTGGCTATGCACAAGACAAGCACTCTACTTGCTTTATAACTGCTCCAGCCCTTTAAAGTAAACTTTGGAGTTGGGGAAATTTATTGCTGTTAAAAATTATTGGTATGATGCAGCTTTGGAAACATAATTTGAAAAAGTATTTCTAGTCTAAATTGATGTCTGCCATTTATTCACATGAAAGAAGAGATGTAGATGCACAGCAGTTGAGGAGGGGATGTGAGAGATGCTTAGCTTGATTGAGAAAGGTTAATTACATGTGAAATGAGTCTGGGATTCAGAAGATGTTTGCTCTAGATTTTGTGTAATGTTATATTAACACTGGGATTCTTTTCATTCTATTAACAAAATATACTCATTTTGTTTGGTTTCATTTTACAGTCACTTTAATCCCACTGAGCATTTATACTATTATTTAATTTCACTAAACATATGTGGATAGTAAAATACCTATAGAATTAAGCAACTGCAGGATATTAAAGACATCAAGTACTTAAAGAGATTTGATCTGCTAATTAGCCACATCAATTTTATGGATCATTGCATCTCACTTAAAACGTATTGTTATAGGTTTATAATCTTTCCATAATGAGCTTTTATTGAGTGCACGGACCAAGTTCTGTGTGATGTACAATAAATACTACCCTTTCTCCACCTAAAAAATGTGTTCACAGGCCTAGTAAACCATAGTAATATTCCACTGAAAATGGTTCTTTTGGTATTATTAACTAGCTTATTTGGAACCACAATAGAAAGTGTGATTTCTTGATGACAAATCAGTGTTGTCCAAAGATGTTTAGCAAAAAATAGGGAGAGAATAACCATCTAATAGTTTGATAGACATTATAAATTTATAAAGTAAATCTCATAAACTCAAATTTCCTTTGTTATACTGTAATTTTTTAGACTTTATACTTTAGTCTCTCTATTAGTTAAATAGGATACACTTGCATTTTCCAATTTCTCAACAAGAATATTAACTCCTAAAATTACTTATTGAATTTTGAAATTGTAGAAATTTGAGGCAAGTTTTACAAAACCTTTAAATTTGCTACTTCATCGTGAAAAGAATGATCAGTATACAGGTTGGGGATGAGGGTTGAGGAGCACAAAGACTTTGGAGGAGGGAAGTAATCACTACTGGAAGGTGTGGTCTTGGAATATTTTTTCATAAGATACCATATTTATAATATTATGATTTCATGGTGCCTCAAATAAATTTTGCTTTGTTTTGGGCCATGCCAAGGGAAACTCAGAGATTGCTCAGGAATCCTGTCCTTGCTTAAAGGACCAGATGGGATGCCAGCGATCAAACCAAAGTCATCTCTGAGGAAGACAGTGTGTTCTATATTCTATCCCTGCTACCAACAGTTCTATCTCTGTGATTCCTCAAATCAAAAGAAAACCTAAACGGTCAGGCTTATATGCTACTAAAGAGTTAACCAGTGTTGCATTAGAAATCTTCACCACTACTTTGCTTTCCTGCTGGTCATTGTTAGGGAATTCTCTGTTTCGTTTGACTTAGAAAAGAGTTGCTAATAAACCCCTTATTTACTTATCACAAGGTCATATGTACACCTACAGATTCCTATTCTCCATCTCATAAATAATTAGATAAATTGCTTATTTTTACTGACAATTTGACAAAATGTCAACTAAATGATTGAGTCAGACTTTAGTCAGATTTCTCTCTCTTCCTTTTGTCCTCAAACTTTTGGCCTACCTTTAAGCATTGGAACTATGGAACAAACTTTATTTAATCTCTCCTTTCAAGAACCGGTTCATCTCAGGTAAATTCAGAGGAAAAAAAAAGACATTCTCTGTTTAACTGTTTTGTGTTCTATAACACATAGTAATGAGGTTCTTTCTAATCCTATTTACTCTTCCCTAAAATAGAAAAAAATATCTGAGATATAGTGGACATTAGGGTGGAAGCATTCACCCTACAATAGTTAAATTCCACTTCCATCATAATCATCCCTTTATTCCAATCGCAATAATCTGCTAGCATACTGTCTTTACTTACCTAAACTGGATATTTTTGGGGATGGAGGTCACACCCAGCGGCGCTCAGGGGTTACTCCTGGCTCTGCTCTAACAAGTCACCCGTGGCAGGTTCATGGGACCATATGGGATGCTGGAATTCAAACGGTCCAGTTCATCCTGAATCAGCTGGGTGCAAAGCAAATGCTCTACTGCTGTGCTATCTTTCTGGCCTCTAAACTGGATATTTTTAATATTATAATTATTTAAGTTGAGCCAGAATATTTATGAGAAATCATTTGCCAAAGAGAGAAATTTTATAACATGTTTTCCTTTTTTAATGATTCACTATAGCTTTTATTGAATCTTATAAAAATGTGAGTAGAGAGATAGAGAGGACTTTATTCAGGAGAGATTACAGCCTTTTTCAAATGGAAAAAGAAAACAAAAAGAAAAAAAAAGCTCACAGAGACAAGCAAGTTAGATAAGTGTACAAAGAAGAACACAGACTTGAGCAAACCTTTTCTCTCCTTTTATTGGATTAAATTTCAGTGTGTATTTTAATACATATCAAGAAAAACTTGTAAAAATACATTGTTATACATTTAATACTATTGTTTCATCTAAGAAACTAAGGTCTAGCTATTCCTTCTTTAATTCTTACTTCTGTTAATGAACTACCATATCCTCTGCCATTTTACTGGAAATTTCAGGGGATCTTTGAATTTCCCCTTAACCTATTTTCCATAATTTGTCATCTGAGCTGTTGATTTTACCTCTTATTAACATCCTTTATAGTTCTCTTCCCTTTTTTAAATTTTTTTATTATCATCCTAACTAAATTTTTCTTTGATATTATATGTTTATTACATTGCATACATTTCAGTAAATTTCCTCTTATGTTAAGATGAGTATGAAGAAAGACGGGACACTAGTAAAGTAGGTAGGGTAGAGGTTAAATTAAAAAAAATAGTCAAAATAGGAATTGTACTTAGAACTCCCATGAGATTGGGATTTGGGTTGAAAATAAAAAAGCTTCAAACCATATATTTGGGAGATGGAATGTAGTGGGTAAGAAATTGTCTTGCATGTGACTGGTCTGGGTTTCGTGCCCTGTGCCATATATGGTTCCCTTAGCAGCATCGGGGTGAGCCCTGAGTGAAGAGCAAATAGTAAGCCCTGAACACTGCAGACATTGCCCAAGCAAGTTAAATCACATTTAAAAAAAAATCCCATGGGGCCGAAGAGTTGGTGCAAGCAGTAAGGCATCTGTCTTGCCCACACAAGCCTAGGACAGACCGTGGTTCAATGCCACGGGGTCCCATATGTTCCCCCAAGCCAGGAGTGATTTCTGAGCACATAGCCAGGGGTAACTCCTGAGTGTCGCTGGGTGTGGCACCAAAACAAAAAATAAATCCCTATTATAGATGCAACAAAATAAATGATTGGCTGACAAAATAAAGAAAAAAAACCTTAAGATTGATATAAAAATTAGTATAGAAAAAGAATAGCTATATGTTAGAAAGAATGAACAGGTACAGGTCTATGAGTTTGTGTTTTCAATTGGTCTTAGTGGTTCAGATAGGAATTGTAATAAGTTTCATCTATCTTTGAATTACAGGGCAGGAATTGATCTGTCTCCTAGAAGCTTATACCTTTCTGGGTTAACTAGAGCAATATTTCATAAAATATTTTGAGACTTTATAATAATGTAATGTTGTTTCACATGAAGATTGTTTTATTATAGTTAAAAAATCTACCAGATATTGCAGTTTGATTTTCTTTTTTTTTTTTTGCTGTAATTATTAATCCTTTTCTCTTTTAGACATTTCATTTACAAATTCTTTGTAATTCCATTGAGTTGATTCCGAGGGGAAATACAGTTTGTGCTGGCTAGTTTTTTCTCAATCTGGAACGTAAAATAAATGGAGAAACTTCTCAAACAGTATTTGTTGAAATTATCACAGTTCCAGGATGAGAGGCTAGCTTCAATAGCTACATCTTTTCTACTGTGTTCTCATCCCTGGAATGAATATTGCTGTACTGAGTGCAATAAAGTTCTGAGTCAAACCTCGGAAATAATATTTTCCAATCCAGGGTGGTTTGATTATATGTTTATTTTTTTCTTGGATCATGAACTTCTTTAAATTTGTGTTCTAGTTGGTTTTAAAATAAATTATGTATTTATAGTAAAAACATTTTATTGGAAATTATCTAGCAAAAGACTTACTAGTATTATAGAACTGTTTTGTTGTTGTTGTCATTCATTATTTATTTGGGAGAGTAGGTGCATGCTACCCTGACATATTCAAGCTTACTCAGGCTCACTCCATATGGTGCTCAGGAACCACATAAGAGCTTATGACTAACTCAAGTTGGCCATATGTAAGTTCAACTTACCTGTTTGCAGTATTTATGCAGCCCTGTAGGATTTATTTTTTGTAAAGAATACTAGATGCTCTCCCTTTATTTAAAAAAAAAGTCACATTAATTTTATTTTTTGCAAAACAGCAACATCATGTTTTATAGACTGAGTTTTGATCATTTATATGTGTAAAAATAACATCTAAAATTTCTGATAGTATCCTAGAAAATGAGGATGACCTTTATTTTTTCTTCCTCATTTCCCTTTACTGGGAATGGAGATATGTCAATTTGATGGCAATTATTATAAAAACAGTTGTGGTTATGATAACTAGTAACTGCAGAAGAAGGAAGAACCACTACTTTAGTTCTATACTTTTTCTAATTACATTGACAAAGAGGGCAAAACAAATCACTTTTATGCTTTTATTTTATTTCACTTTACTATTTTGTGATTTGATATAAAATGAAGATTAAAATGTAATTGTCTCTGATACTTACTGAATAAAAGAATAAATAAAAATGTGGTCATTAGCTAGGATGTGGAGAATAGCTACATTCATCCACTACTGGAGTGAATGTCAATTGGTTCCATATTTTTGGAAGACAATATGGTCATTTCTCAGAAAACTTGAACTTAACATTCCACATGCCCCAACAATTTCACCTCATTGAAATATATTCCCAAACCCCAAAATCTCAATGCAAAAGAGACATCTGCACTCAGTGTTCATTGCAGCACTATTCATTATAGTTCAATTTTGGAAATAAATCACAAACTCTAAAATAGATGATTAAATAAACTATTGTACATATACACTATATTTGTCAATAAGAAAAGATAGACTCATGTGATTTATTTGCTATATGGATGAATATGGAGAGTATTATGAACAGTGAAGTTAATCCGTCAGAGAGGGAGAGATAATGCAAAATATATACAAAATATAAAGAAACAAAGTAAGGGGAGAACAAAAGCCCAAAGGCAATAAAAACAAAGACCTTGAGAACCTATCTTTATATAACACTTGCCACTGCAGTGGATTCAAAGAAAAGAAAGGTTAGAGAAGGGATCACTAGAACAATGATGGAATGTAAAACTCTAAAATAGATGCCTAGAAATTATTTATTTTTAATTAATAAATTTCAATAGATACACAGTGATATATGGTCACAAATTTTATTATTGAGTTCATTTTTACAATGATCCAACACCCATCCTTTCACCAGTGCACATTTTCCACCTTCAATGTCCCCCTCTTGACTTCCTGTCCCCTTGCTCTAGAGTAGTGCAAACCTTTCTCCTTTTTTCTTTTTTTCTCTCTTTCTCTTTACCATCAGTTCTTTTTCCTTTCTTCTCTTTCTTTCTTTCTCTCTTTCTTTCTCTTTCTTTCTTTCCTTTCTTTCTCTCTCTCTTTCTTTCTTTCTCTCTCTCTCTCTTTCTTTCTTTCTTTCTTTTTCTTTTTCTTTTTTCTTTCTTTTTCCCTTCTTTCTATCAATTTCTTTTTTCTTTCTTTTTTCCTTTTAGACACTGTGGTTTGAAATATTTTTACTGAAAGGATATAATGCATATCACTTTATCTCTTTTCAGCACCCAGCTTTTGTCCAGAATGATTATTTGTAACTTGCATTGCGATAGTGATCCCTTCTCTGCTCTAAACGCACTCCTCCACTATTTGTGGCAAGCTTCCTATCATGTGCTCCTGGCTCTAATCTCTATTTTCTCTGAATACTATTGCCATATGATTAGCATATTATGAGATATTATAATAATTATAATATAGATATATGGCTGTTTTTTATATCCCACAAATTAGTGAGATTATGCTATGTCTATTCTTATTTATCTGACTTATTTCACTCAGCATAACATCTATCCATGAAAAAGCAAATTTTCTGCCTTTAGTTTTTCTTTTTTAACGTTCATGATATTTTATTTGTATTGTAACAAACCTAAACAACCCAGATATTATTTGAATATTATGTTGAATATTAAGAATATATTGAATATATGTTGAATATTATTCAACAATAAAAACAGAAGAATTATTGATATGCACAAAACTTGGATGTACCTGCAAAAAATTATAAAAAGACAATTGTCTGGTTACATATTGTGATTATTAGTCTGCTGCATCAATTTGGTAAGGCCATTGTACACAGATGTTTGGTCAAATGTGACTCTGGATATTTACCGCAGGATGTTTTAATAAAATTTACATTTTTTGGGTTTATAGTCATTTTATTTTATATTCTTAATATGTTTATTTAAGCACCATGATTGCAAACATGATAATAGTTGGGTTTCAATCATAAAAAGAACCCCTTTCACCAGTGCAAAATTCTCACCACCAATGCATACCCCTTTCCTTCCTTACCCCATGCTGTATTTGAGACAGGCATTCCATTTCTCTCAACTCATTAACATTGTCATGATTGTTGTTAGTGTATTCATCTCTCTAACTGCACTCACTACTCTTTGTAGTAAGCTTCGCATTGTGAGCCAGTCCTTCCAGCCATCATCTTCATTGTCTCTGGGCATTACTATAATAATGTCTCTTATTTTTCTTAAAACCCAGGGATGAGTGAGACTATTCAGTGTTTATCCCTCTCCCTATGACTTATTTCACTCAGCATAATAGAATGACATCTAATTTAGCCTTTGTATAAAACAACATGGAGATTCCTCTAAAAACTAAAATTTGAACTCCCATATGATCCAGCTATACCACTCCTAAGGATATACCCTATGAACACAAAAACATAACAAAAATTCCTTCTTCACACCTATATTCATTACATCACTATTTATAATAGCTGGAATCTGAAAACAAGATGCCTTTCAACAGATGAATGGCTAAAGAAACTGTAGTACATATACACAGTGGAATATTATGCAGCTATCAGGGGCTTTAGTTTTTCTAACACTGAGTAATATTCCATTGTGTAGATATAACGTAGTTTTTTAATTCACTAATCTATTCTTTGGCACTTGGATTGTTTCCCATTTCTGGCTATTATGAATAGTGCTACAATGAAAATAGAAATGCCTGGGGGCCGGGCAGTGGCGCTGGAGGTAAGGTGCCTACCTTGCATG
>PVKC010012152.1:0-24018 GCA_004027635.1 Crocidura indochinensis
AAGCTGGAAGTTCAGCATCCCCACCCAGACCCACCCAAAGGAGCCTGGTAGAGAATGGGGGAAAAGCCCAGGGTACCTTCGAGCCCCAACAGGGTTCCCACCTCGGTGGCCTGCCCAGGCCCAATGGCCAGGGAAGCCGAGGAGATCTGGGGCAAGGCGGCAGAAGGGTGCTGGGGTCGCCCCCTTCCTGCACCCCCCACCTCCACATGTTTTCTGACTTCATAGTATCATTGTAGCATGTGAGAACAAAACTGCTTTTAAGATAAAATAGAGAAATAGAAAATAATAGAATAGACTGGGGAGCCTATGAATGCATGCTATTAAGTTTCCATTCTGTCAGGTATGGAATTGAAACCCACACCTCATTCTGCATAACAAATTTATTAAACCTTATAAAAGACCTTAACCTGTTTGAGCCAGAGAGCAAGTAGGTAGCAGTCAAAATAAAAAGTGCTACTAGAAAGTGCTATTGCTTAGTTTACCCTGAACTTACCAGTCAAGTAACTCAGAAAGGTCGGAACAACTAAAAGTCTACAAAAACCTCTGGACAATGTCATTAAGATTTTGAAATATTAAGGACTCCTATTAACACTAGCACAAGTATATCTCCCAAAAGAGCTTTATTCTTGGTGTTGTTGCAGGGAATTGTTTCACTTCTACGTCTGGTATCTGGGATTAGAAAATGAACAGTTTCCGATCTCGTGGAGACTGAGTTGTATGCTGATGATATATGTCCAGGATGGGAGGCACCCTTGTGTAAAAAGTGTGAGTTCTTATCCTTAGAAGATAAGATCTTTTGTCTGAGTCCATGATTCCCCCTTATTTGCTATGCCTATACAAAAACGTATGGTGTCCTTTTGCATTGCTGGTGCTATTTCGAGTAAGGATGACAGACTGCACATACCGTATCTGTGGTGTTGTCTGAGATGTTATCCCAGGCAAGAAGGTTTCTTGGTTTTTGTACCAAGCAGCACCCAGGCTGAAAATATGTATATATAAAAAATAAAGCAAATATATGAAAAAATATGAGCTAAAATAAATAAATATATATGAGCTAAAAATAAATAAATGTATATGAGCTAAAAAAACAAAAAAGATAAATTGGAAAAAAAGGGAAAGGAAAGGTACTTGAAAAAAGAAAGTGATGGGGGAGGCTATCTGTATGTTTAGGAGTATATATATAAGATGCATTATTAATATGATATTAAGCTTACATAAGCAATATAGGGCTCCCAATTATGTCTTCTGAGATACTCTGGTGGTGAGTGGAAGTCAATAGTACGACGTGGACAGTGAGGAAATGTCAACTTGACCTAAGACAGGAGGTCCTATCACATCACCTAACACTAAATGGAAATCAGAAGATGTATCATCCTTTGAGCTATGAAAAATAAGAGCACTACCTTCAGAAAACTGACTTTGACAACAGTAACTGGGCAGAACTTACCTGGAGACCATTAAGGAAAAACCTACCCTAAGCTATAGTCCAGATCTCCTACAAAAATAAAGAGGAGCAGAAACTTTAGAACTATGATTTCCTAGACTTTGGCTTAGGGAACTAGCAAAAACATGGAGCACATGATACAGAAAACTGAACACATCAACAATGTTGGAACAACCTCTAGAAACTTAAAGACTCTACCCTAGGCCTTGTCCTAGGACATGCGCAAATACAGAGATTGCTTTCTACAGTGACCTGATTTTCTCATCCACAATAGAGAGGAAAGGTCCCTGACACCACCACCACAACAAAAAACAAACAAACAAAACCACTGGCATATGGCAATGAGAAGGTATGAGGCCGGTGGTTGTTCCCATGACAATATGCTCCAGGAGTGGAGAAACCGTGAATCCCTTAGACCATGGAAATTTCCTTACTTTGCCAATACATACTGTGCCTATACAAAAAAAAAAAAAAAAAAGTGGGTTAACACCAAACCCTGCCACTCTAGTATTCCTTTTTCTGGTTTTGTTTTGTTTTATTTTTTGTCCATTTTTGATATTATTTTCCTTCTCTTTTTTCTTCCACTCTTGTTTTCACTCTTGTGTATATTATTCGGTGATTTTTTTTAATTTAATTTTCTTTTAGCAGTTGATACTAAATTTTTCCTTCTCCTTTCCTTAACCTTTTTATCTCAAACAGAATAGCATCACTTGAACCATTCAGCCTCTTACATTGAGGGGAGAAAAGGATGTTACCAGGACACCAGTCATATGAAACCCAAAGTCATTGACAGAATAGATACCCAATCTACAACAAGCTGTAAAGTGGAGACCAGTTACACTAGTATTCTGGTGTGTGTGTGTGGGGGGGGGTTAAAGGAGGGAGATATGGGAGACATGCTGGGGACAGGAGTGGAGGAAGGACAACATTGGTGGTGGGAATACCCTTCATTCATTGTCACTATGTACCGTAAATAATTCTGTGTAATGAACTTCAGTCACAATAAAAATTAAAAAAAAATATTAAGGCCTCGCTAGCACCACAGAGGAAACTGTCAGGCTTAACCCAAGTTCTACTTTATATATGTGATTTGGAAGTGTTACTTGAGTTGTAGGAAAGCCAGGGTTCTTAGCTAACATGAAATTTTGCTTTTCTGAGGAAAAGGAAAGTCAGTTCAACCCTTGTGGAGTTTTCCCAAGTTCCTTGCTAAAGAGAATTTCTGATGACAAGAAGTGAAGTGAAGCCTTTTCAACAGAAGAATTGAAGAAAACAAGTATATTGGAAAAAGAGGATGGAATTCTCAAAAGAAAGTAAAGAACCCCATTAAGTTTGAAAAAGAATATGCATCTCAAGTGGGGAAGGAGGTGACCCCAAAAATGAAGCACATGGTACATCTTTTGTAAACCTGATTTTATAGGTTATTTTCTAAGTTTCTTGAAACTGTGAAGATAACCTTCTCGATTTTGAACTTTTAATGGACTTCTAAAAATATGTCTATCAAGGCCTTTTGTTCTTATTAAAGTTCCTCCTCTTCTGGTGGGATCCAACCTTTTCTATTTGAGTGGCAACATTTAGTCTTATCAGGACTTGGTTTCTGAGAATCTTCTTCAAATGGGGCGCAGCATTGAGTTTTGACTAATACCTCCAACTGAAGTTCAGTGTTGATTGCAAGTCTTTTTTTTTTTTTTTGTTTGCTTAGTTTATTTTTTTTTTTGGAGGGTGGCACACCTGGTGACACTCAGGGGTTACTCATGAATATGCACTCAGAAATTGCTCAGGCTTGGGGAACCATATGGGACAATGGGGATCGAACCAAGGTCCATCCGATGTTAGCTCACGCAAAGCAGACGCCTTACAAGTTGCACCATTTTCCCAGCCCCAGCAACTCATTTTTGGATCATATCTTGATTTTATTAATTCCTTAAGTGATTGGGAAGTTGAAAGGGGAAATATGACTAGCAATATATATATATACATATATAAACACTAAAACACTATATATATACACTAACAGCAAAAGCACTAAAATAAATATAGTGATATAAAAATAATAGTTTCTGATAATAAAGAAATTATAAAATGAAAAGGCAACCTACTGAACAAGACAAAGTAATAGAAAATGCTATATCTTGGGGAAAATGGTTAATATCCAAATATTTGAGTACTACATACAGCAATAGCAAATAAATAAATAAATGGTCAGAAATCTATTTATCATTCATGTATTCAACAGATATATTAAGTGTTACTCAGATTTAATACAGGATATGCAATTCAAAACCACAATGCAATACTGTCCCACAGTTATTAGTATTACATTTCATAGTTTTATCATTCCTGATATGACAATCGAACTTCCTGTCATTTATAATAGGAAATGAAAAGCAGGATCTTGAGAAGAATATGAATTCTTTTATTCATTACAACATTATTCAAATATCAATGTATACATAAAGGATCATTAGTATATATATTAAATATAAATATTCATATAAATTTAATATATATCTAATATATACTAAATGCACTGGAATGCTGTTGAGTCACAGAAGAAAAAAGAACTTGCTGTTTATGACAGTATGGTAGGAGTTTGGGGTCATTATGCTCAGTGAAATAATTAGAGGAAAACAAATACTTCACGATCTGTGTATGTGTGACTTAACAAAAGGGAATAAAAAAAATACTAGTACTAGGTACCCCAAGGGAATTTTCTTCAAATATTATAATATTCCTGTTATAAGATGAAAAATTGTGGAAACTCCATTATATATCATGGTGACTACATTAGACTTTTATATGCACTGTACTACAAAATAGAATTAGTTAAAATTCTATTCAATATTCAAACTATATTAGTTGCAAAAACTACATGATATATATAAAGAAATTTTATTTTCCACTATGTCTTAATATAAGTTTAGAAATTGATTCTTTCCTGTACTGAGAATACTAAATAAAATATTTATATACCTAAATACTCGAGTATAAGTTGACCTGAGTATAAGTCAACCCCCCTAATTTTACCCTAAAACCTGGGAAAACTTAGTGACTCGAGTATCAGCCGAGGTGGAAAAAGCAGAGGCCACTGGCAAATTTCAAAAATAAAATATATACCCAAAGCAATTAGACTAATTGAGGAATCAGTAAATATGTAGATAAGTAAATCAATCAGTACATGATTACCTTTATAGTACATAATTTTTGATATACTGTATACCATTAAATTCCACATTAACCCATAATATTCAATGGCAACTTTAATAAACTGTATAAACCAGTTAAGACAGTAAAGTAGTATAAACAAATGCTTAAAAATCCTGAATCCTTATGTCCCGAAACCCCTGATTATAAGGATTCAGGATTTATAAACATTCATTTATACTATTTTGCTCCCTTAATTGGGTCTTTTACTTTATTAAATGTGCCATTGAATACTGTGAGTTAAATTGTTCAGTGGCATACAGTTCAGTCAGCAGCCTACCTCTTCGACCCAGCTGCGATTTTTGGACTGAGCTGAAGCACCGCCCCCTCCAGCAGATGGCAGAAGACAACTGGAGACTAAGCTCATTTGATTCAGTCCCTGTGCATCATAACCTATATGATCCAATTATAAGTCGAGTTCAGATTTTGTGCCAAGAAAATTAAGCTTATATTTGAATATATACGGTATTCCAAATATTTATAAACCAAAATATTTTTACTTCATTTATTACCATGTATTATTTTACGTGCATATTTATATGCATGCATTCATTTTATATATTAATAAATACCAGGAAATTATCTGATACTGTGAATTCTGAATATATGTTTTTAATTAAAAGACAAAGTAATATGTGTCTTCATGGTGTTTTCAGTGATAAATTTTTATTATTATATATTTATTAGAATCTAATTACTAATTATCAGATAGTTTTGTAAGTGCTTATGTTATGATGGGTACATTTATATTCTTCTGGAAGTTGTAGTATAGTAATAGAAGGGGTAGGAAATCTAGAAAAATATCATACACAAATTAATACATATATAATAAAAACCCTGTGATTATAATGTGTTAGGTAGTTTTGAATAAGAAAAAAGATGGCCCTATATTAAATAGACTAGCATGAAAATTTATATTGAAAATGTGAGATTTTTTTAACTTGATTTGATTTGAGGAAGTGGCATATCCATCAGTGTTTGGCCATATCTATCTGTCATGAGGTTATACAGTATTAGCTCAGGGAATCATAGTTGAGGACATTAATATAGGGGTTGGTGTGCAAAAGTTACCTTTTACATTTTGCTGTCTCTATGGTTCTTGCTTTGATTTTTATTTAGCAATGGGATTTACATTAGCAATAATAGAAATATTTTTTGCATACAATGTTCTGAGATCACAATCAACATTACAGAACCAATATTCTACTACTGTCCTTGATATTCTTCCGAAAATGCTTGAACCTACCTACTTAGGTTGTCTTCTTGATATATATAAATCATGTTTATATATATTTAATATATATCCGCATATACATATATATTTGATAGATATAACCATATATGTGAAAATAACTATGTATTTTTTTCCTCCAGACTTCTATAAAGTTTAGAGGCAGTGAGTACATTAGCAAACTGATAAAGGAACACAATTCCGAGTATAAACATTCCTAGACAAATATTAATATGGACCACAAAATATTGTTGCTCTCTATTTATTGTAAAAGTGCAATGTGTTGGGGTAAGTGTTTATATTGGTCTCAGAAGTAAGGGATAAAATCAGTGTAATAATAAGTGTGAGGTGGCATTTATTTTTGTCTTGACTCAGTATGTGTTGAAGTATAGATAGAGAAGGAATGCAATTATTTCTGCTGTAAAAATGTCAATATGAATATGAATGTGAACCACATGAACAAAAATGCTTATGTACAATCTGAATTGGTGGAGTGAATGTATTAGTATGGGTAGTGAAAACACAAAAGAAGAAACAGTATGTTTAACTTTGTTCTTTCAAATATTAAAGAAACCGATGAACTCCTTCATCACTTGACACAATGGTAAAAACGTAAAATAAATGTTTCTTCCCTGTGAATTTTATGAAGACAGAACCTTTTTCTGTTACTTTTCTCAATAGTTTGAGTTTCTTACAAATGATCTGTTACAAAAATATAAATTCTGATAAATACAAGAGTCTAAAATTAAAGAAGAAGTTGAATCAGTGTCCTTTCAGATTGTGGACTTAACATTCAGGTAGGATATGCCTTGCACACAAATTTCCACTCTATGCACTGAGGTTACTTGAGCTAATACCTATAGTAAAACATTACTTTTTCAATTGTACATATAATATAGTCTTCATTTTGCAGTTAAAGTACACTAACACTAAATTGTTTTTTTTTTTTTACATAAATTGCTTGCATCCCTGTAATATTGTCCTACTTTATTTTAGGTGAGATTTCTCCAGAAAGTTTCATTGTTTCTATTTCAAATACTATCCTTATGTTCATCTAAAATCTGCTACTGGTTCATAATATTCTTCAACATCTAAGTCCATAGACTAAATCACACATTTTTAAATAACTTTATTTAAATACTATGTATTCCATAGTTTATAATATATATGTTCCAAGACAAATCCCACCACCAATGTCAAACTCCCTCCATCATTATCCTCAGAAACCCACCTCTTCTGAAACCTTTCCAGGAATAAAATAATTTATTTTATAATATTTTAGATATGTAAATTTAATGTTATTTTTAAGAAATCTATAAGATACTTTGTGAAAATTAATAAATTTTCATTAAATCGTTATCAGAATGTCTCCTAAGTAAATTATTTCCAGTTGCTTTTCTATGATTTGTCTTGTTTTTGAACTTTAGGTGACTTTGAAACCATATCCTAATTTAGTGTGCTCCTACAAAGAGTTCAGTACTAAAATATCTTGCACTTTATAGGAATTCAAAGATCTATGGTTATTCCTGTAGCTTTAGTGGAGATTGATTTCGGCTGTCAATGCTTCTGGAGATACAAGAGAGCATGTCTGTATGTTTGAGTGCTCCCCCACACTCACTTAACATTTTTTTGAAGGGGCCAGAGTGATGGCTAAGCGGTAGGCCATTTACATTGCACTTGTTGACCTAGACGGACCGTGATAGAATCCCCAGGCGTCCCATATGGTTTCCCAAGACAGGAGTGATACCTGAGGTCATAGCCAAGAGTAACGTCTGAGAATCACCAGGTGTGGCCTAAAAAAACAACAAAATTTTTTTTGAAAATGTCAACTCAAATGTATACCTCAGTTTGGGGCAGTTTGGAACCTATAGTGCTCTGTGTAAATGGTTAAGGTGGCCATTGGTGAAGAGGCAATTGTGGTTGGTGGATGCAGCAGGTATGGTTTTAGCAGGATGAGAACTAAAATATGTTCTAAAAACAATTATGTTTTTTCATAGATTTTCCAAATATCCTTAAAAAACACATTCACTTTTGATGGCTCTTGCACTGTTTCATTGAGTATATTTAGAGTCATACAATTTGCTTAGCAAGTAAGCAGAGCTTCCTCAAGATTACACCCTCCTTTATAATCTACTCTTATACAAAGCATCCCTATGAATGTTAATTCTAGATGTCTGGAGTATATGAATCATATTTTATCTCCATTTCAGGCTACTGTGAACTCAGTTCAAAAACACCTTAAAAGTACAAAAGTTTTCTCTTGTATTTTAAAATTACCCTGAGTCTGCTAGAATGATGTTTATAAAATATCAAATCAATATTGACATTTCCTGAGTAAATGCATTCTATGGCTTCCTTCATAAGATTGTTTTAATTAATGATGCAAAATTTAGTTGCCCCTTCCTACAGAATTACCACAAATATCAAGATAACTCAACTGGAAAAGACCCAAGTAAAAGACATTTCCTTAGTTATTAACTTCTACTGTCTCTGGATTATATCTTTGATGACATTTCAGCATGTGCTTGCAAATAGAGTCAATAAATATGGAAATCATACAAAAATGTTGGTGCAAGTATGCAATGGAAGTTGAGTCCCTATTTAGTATAATAGATATACTTATGCCAAAATTAAATCTTCATATAGGTGATAATTATATTTTCATAGTATTATCAGCTTATTTTTGTTATATAAAGTTTGTGAAAAAAATAAAAGATAAGAGAATAGGCTCTCTTGTGTAATATTTTGGGGGAATATGTCTGGCTGAGTGATAGAAACTCTACTTTGTATGGACAGGAATTGGTTCAATTCCTGGTTCTATTCTTCAGCACCAAATTGTCCCTTTAAGTATTAGTAAAAATAGTCCCCCATGTACCTCAAAGTTTGACAAAAGTTTTCCCTATATATTGTAAATCCTGTTTTCCACAACTTAAGAAAAACAAGTGCCACTTTCAAGTTGGCAGGAATAGAATCTTTGGTTTGTTTGTTTTTTGTTTTTCGGCCACACCTGTTTGATGCTCAGAGTTTACTCCTGGCTAAGGGCTCAGAAATTGCCCCTGGCTTGGGGGGACCATATGGGACGCTGGGGATTGAACCATGGTTTTCCTTGGCTTGCGCTTGCAAGGCAGACACCTTACCTTTGGCTTCACCTCGCCAGCCCAGCAATAGAATCTTGACTATTACTGTTTTGAAGTAAAATTCATATGATAAATCATAGGATTGCAATACATGTCATTATTTGGCAAACTATTGAATTATAAGCATTATTTATTTTTGCCCTTTATAATATTTTATTCTATTGTTTTTTCAAAAATCTTCTCTCACTATTTTTAATCTATACTATAACATTCCCAAGGAAGTTACTTTTCAACTAGCTTAAATTTATGCACTTGAGCCTGGAGAGATAGCACAGCGGCATTTGCCTTGCAAGCAGTCGATCCAGGATCAAAGGTGGTTTGTTCGAATCCCGGTATCCCATATGGTCCCCCATGCCTGGCAGGAGCTATTTCTGAGCAGAGAGACAGGAGTAATCCCTGACCACTGCTGGGTGTGGCCCCAAAACAAAAAAAAAATAATTTATGCACATCATTTGAGAAATATTTATCTTAAGATTTATTGTTCGAGTTCAGTTATTTCTGGTAATTTTTCTTATTTATAAACCATAGCTGATTTTTAATATGAACTAATTTCCTATGAATGACCCTACTATTTTACTAATTTATATTTAAAAAAATTTATAATCTTCTATCTCCAGAAATGACAGTGTGTTAGTGTGTGAGAATTATCTTCTCCTTTTTTTTTTTTTTTAGGGGGTGGGGGGCACACACCGGTGACTTTAAGGGTTACTCTTGGCAATGTGCTCAGATATCGCTCCTGGCTTGGGGAACCATATGGAACACCAGGGGATTGAACCATGTTTCGTCCTAGTAAGCATCGTGCAAAGCAAACACCCTACCTCCGCGCCATCGCTCTGGATTCTATGTGTACTTATTGATCATTTTGAAGTATTTACACTTAACAAAATATAGGTTATTTAAATTTTTACTATCAGCTGAAATTTTCATTATAATAATCTACAGTTGCTAAGTTGTATTAATATAAATTAATTTCCTATTTTCTAACATGTAAACAAAACATTTTTGTGCTTTCTTTTGCTTGTTTATTTGTTTTTGGCACAACAGAGTGGCTGGAGTGGTAATACAGTGGTAGAGTGTTTGTCTTGCACACTGCTGATGCAGGATGCACACAGGTTCTATCCCTAGCATTCCATATGATCCTCCCAGCCAGGAGCGATTTCTGAGTATAGAGCCAGGAGTAACCCCTAGCACCACTGGCTGTGGCAAAACAAACAAACAAACCAAAACCAATAAATAAATGTGTTTCTTAATGCTAAAGTTGGAAATATGATTTTGGGAGAAAGTGTGTGGAAGTTACTGTGACTGGATAAAAATAATTAGAAACTATACAATACTAAAAAAATTCAATAGACAATGATGCATCCATTTTAAGTGTCCAGAAAATATTACATTTTGTCAAGTTATATATGAAGATCACATACTACATTAGTTTGATACTGAATATTTAATTATATAAAACCATGGTACTTCATGTATTGTATTTCTTTTAACTTTGATAAAAGGAGTTGGTTATAGCTATAAAAATAATTTTGTCCTCTAATATGTAATGGGATACAGACTTTGAGATGGTTGGAATTTATAATTTTGTTTCAAATAACTGAACGTCTGAAATCACTTTTAACCTGATAGGTGAAATTTTGTTTGACTGTAAAAGTCAGAAAATGTTTTTATTTTTATCATTATTACTACTAATATTATTATTAGTAGCAGTATTTTAAAATGGTCCATTAACTCACACTTCTTTTTTGTCACATATATGTTTTTAATAGTCTGACTTCATTTTTTTCTTTCTTTCTGGTTAGATCATATTTTTATTTCATTTGATTTTTTGGTTTGTTTTAGTACCATATCCAGTGGTATGTGGGGAATGAATTTACTCCTGGATTAATAGTAACTAGCATTTGTGAACAGTATTAATGGTATTATGAGGTTCTTGCAATCAAGCCTAATACTCCATCATGCAGAGAATGTACAATAAATGTCATAAAATATCTCTTTGGCTTTTTAACTGGTTTTTTTGTTTGTTTGTTTGTTTTTTTGGTTTTTGGTTTTTGGGTCACACCCGGCAGTGCTCAGGGGCTACTCCTGGCTCCATGCTCAGAAATTGCTCCTGGCAGGCACGGGGGACCATATGGGGCACCGGGATTCGAACTGATGACCTTTTGCATGAAAGGCAAACACCCTACCTCCATGCTATCTCCCGGGCCCCCTAGCTGTTATTTTTAATGGTTTACTTTATTTGTTTTTTTTCAGTCTTTTTTTTTCTATTTTCCCTAATACTATCTTCTCATGCAACTATTATTAAAAGATTACTTGTCACACAAGCCACTATTTCCACCTTACTCAAGTTTATGCCTTTTGCTTTCTTTCTTATATCTTGTTTTTTTTTTACCCTGTAGCTTGTTTTTTTATTGCTTTTCCAAATAAGTTTTTGAAATTCCTGATATTAAATCTTTTCATTTCTATCTCTGATTCCATTTAATTCTGTCTTCCTTTTCTTTAGTGATGTAATAGTACATAAAGCTAAGATTCTGAAATTGGGCCAGAGTCAGTAAGGGAGGGAGAGAGAAGAGAGAGAAAGAGAGACAGCACACACCATTTCACTGACTTCTTTCCTAATATCTGTGATGTCTAGAGAATGTACTTAAACCTCTCTGTGTCTCAGTTTCTTCTCAGTGAATTTGAGCTCAGGAAAGATAATTTGAGATAACAAAAGCTTTATTATCAGTATTCCATTAAATAATCTTGTCATTTTTGCCCTTCTTACTACCCCAGTAATATGAGTAAGATCATTATATCTTTATTAGTACATTTGTTGGCTTATTTTGTTATTTGGTGTTAACTCTTGAAGACTTAAGTTGACTTAAATTTTAATGCATTATATTTTGGAGGTAGTTTTGCAAAGTTTTAATGCAAAAAATTTAAAAAATTAATACAAAACTATAAATAATGTATTCAAATATAAAATGTACTAATATGCACTAGCCCTCTATATTGGCACATATATGTCTTAGAACATTTGTGTGTTTTGACTGTGTTTTGATTGGCAATGATCATTTATACCTTTTACTACCATAAATTTACTTAACACAATTATATGAGCCATTAAAATGTATATTATCCTTATTTTACACTTTAAATTAGAAGCAAATATGTATCCAGGAAAGATTACTAGGATAATGACATTTTTTAATAATTTTACTATTGATATTGGTAAGGATATTGTTAGGTATTATCTGCTAATATTAGGGTTGAGTTTTTATTTAGAATGTTCAAAAGCAGAAAAAAAAACACTCAAAGAAATTCAATCATCTGTGTATTATTTTCTATCGAGGGAATGGCTTCTCAAAACTACAATGCCAGCAAAAAGTAAAGTTTGGTATACTGTGCAATTACAGAACACAAGCCAAAGTATCTCTTAAAATTATAATGTCCTTGATTGTTTTCCTAAGTAAAATCGTAAGTGGGAAAATGAAAGTCATAAAAATAAGGAGTCTTTAATTTATGATTTATAGAGTTTGGGACTATTACTTCCATTGAACATACTAATATTTAATTAGTTTAAATTTTTGGAGAAAAAGTTTCTAGCCTAAATAGTCAAATTCTTATAAGGCCTCTCTATCAACATTTCAGGTATCAGTCTCCTTGTTGTGTCTTCTCTTTGATATGTTAATCTAAAAGTCAATAATCCTACAAAAATACCAATATTCATGACCTCCTATGAACTCACTGAGCTCCAGAAGATTCATCTGCAAATGCACTTAATTTGGGAACAGTATATTTAACATATAACTTTGGGGATAGGTACACAAATCAAACAATGTGATGCTGAATTAGTACAATTCATATAAAAATGTCCATAACATTCTTCAAAGAAGTGGATAATTCACTCTTTAAATTAATTTATAAAGCGAACATCAAGAATAGCCAATAAAATGTTTGGGAAATAAAGACAGGAGGCATCACTTTACCAAACTTTAAACTATACTATAAAGCATTAATCATTAAAACAACATGGTACTGGACTATATACAGACTTCAGGTCAATGAAATAAAATATAATATTCTGTAAATGAACCCCATGTATACTATCAATTGAAATTTGATAAAGGAGCAGGAAATACAAAGTGGAGCAAGGAATGTTTCTTCTGCAAATGGCACTGGGAAAACCGATCAACAGCATGCATAAAAAGTGAAACCAGATCTTACTTTTACACCATGTAAAAAGATAAAATAAAAATGGGGGGGCCTGGGAAATAGCATGGAGGTAAGGCATTTACCCTTCATGGAAAAGGTCATCGGTTTGAATCCCGGTGCCCCATATGGTCCCCCGTGCCTGCCAGGAGCAATTTCTGAGCATGGAGCCAGGAGTAACCCCTGAGCACTGCCGGGTGTGACCCAAAAATAAATAAATAAATAAATAAATAAATAAAAATGGATCAAAGACCTTGCTATCAGACCAGAAACTACTAGGTGCATAAAGAAAAGCATGGGAAGATCATTCTACAGCATTGAAGCTACTGGCATCTTTAAAGATGAAAAACCACAGACCAAATAAGTAGAAGCTAAAATAAAGAAATGGAAATACATTAAACTGAGAACCTTCTGAACCAAAAGGGAAAGACAAAGACTAGCTATAAAATGGGAAGCTTCTAGACCTCAAAGAAAGACACAATCTAATAATTGAATGGGAATCTTCTGCACTTCAAAGTAAAGATAAAGACTACCCCTGAAATGGGAGAAGCTATTCACTTAATAACTATAATATTAAGGGTTAATGTCTAAGATATACAAGACACTGATAGAAGTTAGGAAAGAAAGAAAGAAAGAAAAAGAAGAAAGAAAGAAGAAAGAAAGAAAGAAAGAAAGAAAGAGAAATAAAGAGAAAGAAAGGAAGAAAAAGAAAGGAGACAGAAAGAAAGGAGAAAGAGAGAAAGAAAGAAAGAAAGAAAGAAAGAAAGGAAGGAAGAAAGAAAGAAAGAAAGAAAGAAAGAAAGAAAAAGAAAGAAAGAAAGAGAAATAAAGAGAAAGAAAGGAAGAAAAAGAAAGGAGACAGAAAGAAAGGAGAAAGAGAGAGAAAGAAAGAAGGGAGAAAGAAAGGAGAAAGAAGAAAGTAAAAAGAAAGTAAGTAGAAAGAAAGAAAGAAAGAAAGAAAGAAGGAAAGAAAGAAAGAAAGAAGGAAAGAAAGAAAGAAAGAAACAAAGAAAGAAAGAAAGGAAGGAAGGAAGGAAGGAAGGAAGGAAGGAAGGAAGGAAAGAAGGAAGGAAGGAGAAAAAAAGAGAGAGAAAGAAAGGAAGAAAACGAAAGGAGACAGAAAGAAAGGAGAAAGAGAGAAAGAAAGAAGGGAGAAAGAAAGGAGAAAGAAGTAAAAAGAAAATAAGTAAAAAGAATGAAAGAAAGAATGAAAGAAAGAAAGAAAGAAAGAAAGAAAGAAAGAAAGAAAGAAAGAAAGAAAGAAAGAAAGAAAGAAAGAAAAAGAAAGATGAAATGAAACCACATCAGAAAATGGAGATATTTATAGATATTTTCTCTAAGTAAAAGTATATATAGCCAAAATGCACATGAGAAAAGGCTTGACAATTTATCAGGGAGATGCAGTTCAAAACAGGAATGTGTTAACATATCATGTTACAGAGAAGAGCTCACATCACCGAAAATAAATAAATAAATTAATTAATTAATTAATGAACAATGAGTGCTGGCATGAATTGAATGTGGGGAGAAAGAATTTTTCACTCACTGATGGTAGGAATTTAGACTGCCTCACAATTTTGAACACAATAGAGATATTTCTAAATGTCTAAACTAGGAATTGTGCTTCCATTTGATCCAGCAATATTTGATTATTGTCTAAGCATTAAAATGTATTTCTGAACTTATCCTCTTCCTTTTTTATACAGAAATGTCTGTACTTCTTTAAATTCTCTTATAATTTTTTTTCATTCCGAGACAAAAATCCCTTAATTTTGCATCTGTGAGTCACACATTATTTTTTTAGCTCATTGCTGCTTACTTACCTGTGATTAAACAGTAAATTCAGATCATTCTAGCTTAAGATTCCTAATTATTTTGTATCTGTTCATCAATTCATAACATTTGTTTATTTAAAGCTGAACTAAAATACTCTATCTTATAATATTTTTATCTAGTGTTTACATTTTTTCTTTATCAAGTCTTGGATTCAGTAATAAAAAAGTGTGAATGTAATCTTGAATTAAAATTTATGCAGTTGTAATAAATTTTATTTAATAAATGGATATTTATTTGAACATAAACTTAGAGACTATTTTAGCTATTTTTGTGTATGTGATATTAGGCAATGCTGTTATTTTTCTGTATATATGTTCACATGACAATATTGTTTATACAAGCATCTACTAAGTTTTCTTAGCTATTAAAATTCTAGATATACATAGAATTTCTTTGCTTTTCCCCCATCTGTTTATAATGAACGGAAAAGAGGAGACAGGAGCCAAGTTTGAATCTATATTGTAGTACAATATAGTGCTTCACAAATATCTATCCCCTCAATGTCCTATCTAGGCTCTTATAATCTAGTGATGAAAATTAGATTAATGTATATTCCATGAGGTCATTGAAAGTGTCAAAGAAGTCAGAGGGTAACTATTTTCCAAGGTTCAAAGACAATCCTGTAGTTGCTATAGTGAAAAAAAAAACACACAAACAAACAAAGCAGAACAAAGCTAAAATATTATCATATAATAGTATACTAGTTCTGTTGAGCTATTTTGTCTGTATTTAATTATGACTATTTTGACTAATGTTTGCTAGATTCACAATACTAAATTATTCTCTGAAATATATATATTTAATAATTTTATGGTGACCAAAAGTGAATAAAAAATCTTTCAAAGTAATATTTAAGGTACATAGTAACAATGAATTAGGGTCATTCCCATCACCAGCGTTTTTCTTCCTCCACCCCTTTGTTCTCCTTCCTCCACCCCCTTTTCCTGTATGTGCTCCATATCGCCCACCTTTGCCCTCCCACCCCAGTGCTAATGTTACTATTCACCTTTGTGTATAGCTTGTTGTAGATAGGGTATCGATTTTGTTGTTGTTGACTTTGGGTTTGGTGTTTATGTCTGATCATTTTTTATTTCCACTCAATATTTAGATGGCTGTTTGTTCCTGATACCATTTATTTCCCCCTGCCCCTCAATTAATGAGGCAGAACAAGATGATTCAAGTTGTGTGGTTCTGCTGGAAGAAATTAAAAAAAGTAACACAACAAAAACCTGAACAAACAACAGTAAACAACAGCAAGAACAGTGACTACAAAGAAAAGTAAAAGCACCCAGCAACAAAAAATGTCACCAAGTAATAACCACAAGAGGGAAAAAGAAAGAAAAGAAAGAAAAGAAGAAAAAGAGAAAAAGCAAAGGAAAGAGTGTTGGTGTGCCAAGGCCTTGTGCTTCCATTTATTTTTTTTTTCATAGGCACAGTAAGTATTGGAAAATAAAAAAGGGAATTACCTTGACCTTAGAGATTCAGGGTTTTTCTCACTTGGGAATAACTACTGGGTCCGTACATGCTCATTACCACACCATAAGGTCTTTTTTGGTGCCAGGAATTTTTCTGCTCAGTTGTAGATGGTAAAATCAGGCCTCTGTAGCTAGAGATCTTGGCATTTGCACAGGTCATAAGTCAAAGTCTAAGAGTCTTTCTTTACAGTTCCAGAAGTTCTGTTCCATCGTTGTTGTAATCAGTCTTCTGTAATAAGTGGTCTTGGTTTTTGTTCAGATCTTAGGTCAACGTCTAGGATATAGTCTTCATTATGGTTCCAGAAGTTCTGCTCAGTCTTAGTTGTCAAAATCGGACCTCTGAAATTAGAGAGCTTGGTTTTTGTACAAGTCCTAGGCTAAGGTCTAGATAAAGTTAAGTCAAAATGATATGTCAGGGCCGGCAAGATAGCATGGAGATAAGGAGTTTGCCTTCCATGTAGAAGGATGGTGGCTTGAATCCTAGCATCTCATATGGTTCCCTTTGCCTTCCATGGGCAATTTCTGAGCATAGAGCCAGGAGTAACCCCTGAGTGCTGCCGGGTGTGACTCAAAAAGCAAAACAAAACTAACAAGAAAAACAAAGAGTTAGGTAAACAGGTGAATACATGCTTCTATTTCAGTTATCACATGGTTTAATGAGCACTATAGAAGTAATTTTTGAAAGAATGAATGAAAAATATAAAAGGATGGAATGACAGGCATTGCATGATGGAAAATAGAAAAAAAATATTGGAATGTGAGAAATGTTTCATTTTTCAATTCAGTTCCTTGATAGTAATTTATTCACAGTAGCAGTATACTAAATATATAACTAACTGGCTTCTTAAGACTTCAGGGCTTGCATGTTCATTTATTGAAAGTCCAATGACCTTTGTACGAAGTAATTTTTGTTTTTGGTTAACACCTGGCAGCCCTCAGGGATTACTTCTGGCTCTATGTTCCTGGCAAGCTCTGGTAACGATAAAAAATGCTGGTATTTGAAGCACTTTCTGTCCTGGATTGGCTGCATTCAAGGCAAACACCCTGACTTTCTGCTATGTCTCTGGCTCTTGTACAGAGTAATTTTAATTATTAACCCAAACATATTAATTTAGCAATTATGCTTTAAAAAGACACAGGTTCTTATAATACTGATGAATTATTTTTTGTCTACTCTAGCTCTAAATTAACAGATTTTAAATCCTCTACCCACACATTTATATTATGGCAATACCTATATTCATAATAGAAATTCATGTATTTAAAAATTTATTTTTAAATTCTATCATAATTTACTGTCATGGCTTGAATATAACTGTATGTAAATATATACATATATCAATAGCATTAACTATACACACATTCTATATTAAACTTCAATAAAAACTTAATACAAACAAAAATAAAATACTTATATTTATTAATTTTGAAAAAAATTTTCTTGAGTTTTTGAGAAAATATTGCCTATATCAATGTTGTTTATTCATTTACATATTTCACCTTTAAGGAGATTCAAATCTATAGTAACTATTGTGAATATTAAATGTTATTATAAGTTTATAATAAGGCTATATACACATATTTGTTTATAAACATGGAATAAAATCCCACTGCATTTTATAAATTGCTTACGAATACAGATTTTAAGGATTATTTGCTATAAAATCAGGTACTATATTTTTTTCTTTATATTTCAGAATAAAATTGCAGTATCAAAGGATGTATAAAATGTTACCATATATAAATAGATAACTACTAAAAGGTATTTATGCAAGGGTCTGTATTGTTATTTTATAACTACTCTATGGCTCTAAAGGTGAATGGGAAAGACTTTTGGTACATTGGTAATGAGGGTAATGAGAAGTAGTTAGTGGGTGCTGGTTTGAACAATATTATCTATACACTATCCCTAATAGTATGTAAATCACATTAGATAAAATATATTACAAATAGGGATAAGGAAATAATGCTTGACAAATAGTAAACTTTAAAAAATAACACATGATGGGGGGCCAGAGAGATAGCATGGAGGTGAGTCATTTGTCTTTCTTGCAAAAGGATGGTGGTTCCAATCCCCACATCCCATGTGGTCCCAAGCTTGCCCGGAGTAACCCCTGAGCGCTGCCGGGTATGACCCAAAAAGCAAAAATAAAATAAAATAACACATGAGAATCTTATGTTTTAAAAAGTGCTTCTTGTAGAGGCAAATGTGGCAAATGTGTTGGAACATTTGTGGACAGAAATGTTGACACTGATAAAAGAACTAGCTTAAAAATATTGTACGTCTAGAAACCTGATCATTATTAAATTGTTGATTTAATAGTGACTAAATAAAAAATAATTAAAAACTATTGAAGGCCTAAGAGACAGTAAAATAAAACTAATAACTTGAATCCACCAAAGGTGTTTGAATTCTAGAAGAACCTGGTCCTAAGACTTTTGGGGTATGCGGAAGTGGTCAGATAATCTATAATATCACAGAGTCTGGGTAGTGACACATACTCTGATTCTCACATGGAATGCTTTATTTTTTTTTGTCTTACATTTTAGAAGGTCTCTCACCTTTCAATGCATACTGAAAGAGTAAATAGTCATTGAGGGACTTTCATAAATTTCAACATAGGAGACATGGGCCCACACATTGTGATTCTCTGGGGCCATATGCAATGGTGTTTGTGGGCTTCTAGAACTTAGACATCCTTGGAGAATATGTGCTGTCCTGGTACTATCTCTCTGGTTCCCTAAAAATAAATATTTAGAACATAATCTCCAAATGAACAATTAACCCTTTAATATTAACTATATAGTTCTGCATAATGTTAGGATTACTTCATTTTGAATCAAAAAAGATTATACAGAGAGTGTTAATAAGAATTATTTTTTTGAAACAAGATTTTGGCTGTGAGAACATTATTACATAATACAATGAGTTGACTATTTTATAATTTATTTGAATATGGCTATTTTGCCTGTCTTTTGCATAAAAATCAAATAATAAATTAGAAAACACTAGAGTAAATATAAAAAGTCTCTTTTGGAGTGGTTATTAAAAGAAAATATGAAGTCTTTCTTTTGATCAATTACTATTCTACTATTTTTATGACACATTGCATTTCTCTTCCTTCATAAAGTATTCTTTATCATCATATTTAAACTCACTAAAATGCAGCTAGACCTCAATTAATCTCTGAGACCTTTAGAACTATTTTTTTATTTTAGTTCATTTTATTTTTAATTTCAACCTGCCCAATCAGAGTAAATCTCCTTAACAAGTCTAAAATGCCATGGGAATATTTTAAAAAAAAAAATTTCTACTTATCTACTTAACTAAAATAACTCAAAATATCACTAATTAAAGTGTAAAGAAACTTCCACAGCATGATTGATGTTTAGATATTTTTAAAGTTGAATTTCATTATCACTCCTAAAGAGTTTTATAAAGACTATCAGGCCATCTACTAAGAATTCCTATTTCCTGTTTAATCAAGCTAAATATCAACATTATTTATTATTATTTCCTTTAGTCAAAACCTGAACTAATGTCACAAATCATTACTTATTTTAGTCTAAGGCATTTATCTTGATAAGTAGTAAAATTCTCTGTGGATATTTGTATAATTTGCAGTTATCTGATAAATCTATTTCATGAAAGAAAAAATATGTATAAGCATTGTAAACATTCTGTAGTGCTCTCTTTTCTACTCTCTCTGTCTTTCTGTCTTTCTCTTTAATTTTCCAGAATAAAAAATTGCTTGATGGTCTAGATAAGAAATTCTTAAATTCATAGTTTATTTTTTTATTATTCAAAAGACATATCTTATAAATATTAGCTAGGAGAGCTTTCCGTAATAGTTTTTTGAAAAATCTTTGTGAAAGAATTTTAAGGTTACATAAGTAGTTTCAGAATGTGGAATTTTAGTAAAAAATGATTTATAAAAGAAGTTTTCTATAGAACTTATTATTGAAGACACAGAGAAAGCTTCGGTTTTTGACTTCTACATCAAATAGTAAATCTTTAATATTTAATATTAATAAAATTAATATATTTAATATAAGCAGTTCAAACTGGTAAAAGCAATAGGAATGAAATTCACAACTATAAAAATTTTGCATTAACATATATTTTAACTTTATCAAATACTGTACAAATATACATTTGTGCCTGTTCATAATCACCCTTTATATATAAAAGTCCAGAAAGACAAATATTCTACATATATCTGCATCAATTATATTTTATGTTGGTTCATATATAACTATATGTTTGCATTTAAAAGTAATCAATATTATTTCAGTATATACAATGAAAATTTTAGGTAAAATATTATATATTAGTAATTGAAATTTCTCCACATATTATTCCACAATATCAGCTTATGAATATTTCTTTCTGCAAATAGGTGATTATTAAGAAATTACAAATATGATAGTCATTCAGGTAGAGAGACTAGAAGGAGATAAATTACATCATATGACTTATTCTAATTACTACCTTTTTGTTTTGTTTTGTTTACTTGGGTCACATCCGGCAGCACTTAAGGGTTATTCCTGGCTCTGTGCTCAGAAATTGCTCCTGGCAGGCTCGGGGGACCATATGGCATGCCGGGATTCGAACCAATGTCCTTCTACATGCAAGGCAAACACCCTACTTTCATGGTATCTCTCTGACCCCTAATTAATATCTAAAATAGCTTAGATTCCAGAATATTTTTGTTCCAGAAGCAGAATGTATATCAATTTATGTGATCAAAATTATCCATTATTGGCGCTGGAGCAGTAGTGCAAGCGATAAGGCATCTTCCTTGTATGCTCTAGCCTAGGATGGATCTCGGTTAGATCCCCTGGTCTGACTTGGTCCCACAAGTCAGAGCAACTTCTGAGTGTATATCCAAGAGTAATTCCTGACGTCATCTGTGTGGCTGAAAAACCAAAAAGAAAATATCCATTAATTAAAGTGTTAATAAGTGATATTTGTCAGCTGGCAGTCACATTACAGATATGTTTTAATGCTTTAATATAATTTAATTTTATATCATTTTGTGTGAATATTACATATATAACTATTTACTTTGTTTTTTAGAATAATTGTTTTAAAACATCTTTTATTGCTTAAAATTCTTCTTAAATAGTGTAACTAAATGAAATGTTAGAAAGAAAATTATAGAAAAGCAAGTTAGTACTTTTGTAAAATATAAAATAAAATTTCCTTAAATATATACTCTTATGAGGAATATTATTGTTTGTTAAGATGATACTAAAGGTCTGTAAAAATCAGATATCTCATTTAAAAAATATCTATCATCTATTTTGGATATAGAGCATTCAAATAAAATGACTGTTTTGAATCCATGATGAATAAGTTCTACACTATGCCACATTGCATATATATATGTATATATATACATATAGTAGAAGTTTTTTTCAGTTTGTTTGGTAAATTAAAATATGAAATTGACTTATATGTACCAGTGATATATTGTTCTTCCAGTTATTGAGGCTGGAATATAGATTCTGGTGGAATGGAAATCTATTTTGACCCCTTTTTGGTTCACATCACACTTTTCATTATCCTCACATGATATTCCTTTCATAAAGTTTCAAAGCACCTGATTAGGGATCATCCCCATTATCAAATCACCCTAGAAATACCATGTTATATTTTGACATTATCATATTGAAATTTGGTTTCAACATAAGAATTTTGGAGAACATAAAAATCCAGTACTATAGTAGACTTTTAAAAGACAAAGTCAAAAAAAAGAACAAAGTCAATACAATAAAACATATGGAATTGCAAATTAAGAACAATAAAAAACTAGGCACACTGTTGAAAAATATATGCAAGTCTTGTATTTAATATCTAGTAGTTATTTACAACATGTATATATGTCATATAATTTACTAGAAAATTTAATAAATGTTTACAAAGCTAACTGGCTAGTCTTTTATATGAAGAATTTATACATATGTCCAAAATGTACATGAAATTAATAATCACTAAGAAAAAGTAGACCAATATTTAATGAGATTATTACTTCTTATATATTAGAATAACTATTATTAATGGGAAAATAAATATATCTTTGAAAAAATTAAAAAGAAGAAAACTGATTTGTATTAGGATATACAGTAGTAAAGTTTCTATGGAAAGTAATACTGCTTTCTAAAAGTATATATATTATGTAATTATATCTGGATGTATATTATATATATGTTATATATAAATAAAATTACTATGTGTTCCAGCTCTTGGACTTGTGTATACTTAAGTGAGAAACACAAAGGCATGAAGTAGAAGAAATATTTGTAACCCTATCACAAGTTTAAATATAGCAGCCAAGATGCTGCACAGGTAATGATGCTTTCAAGAAACTGACCTTTCATTCTCCTGTTCTAAAAGATTTGGTAAGACTGTTTCACATTTATGCAGTGAGTGGAAGACCCTGGCAACAGAGAAAGATGTGGAAACTGCAGAAATTAAATTTTATTTTTAAGTGAATTGGATACAAGACCATAAGGACAGTAGTAAAGTTGAGTTAATATTTTTATTATTTATAGCAGTACATATGAGCATATTCATTCTCTTGGAAAATTTGAAAGGTGACAATGGCCTAGGAAAGAAACATTTATACTTTCATGTAAGTCATAGAAAGCTGAAAATGATATTGAAAAAAATACATATTTACTATTTTGTAAATACTTATCATTTATGATTGTATAACATAATTGAAATGCAAAGAAAGAAAGAAAGAAATTATCATGCAATGTTACATATACTGTATACCATCGTGAATTATCTATATGTTATCTGGACTACCATTATCTAAAAACTGCCTATAGAGACGTGCCATTGTGCATTTTTCCTAGACGAAGTTCCAATTTTAACTTAAGGAGAAGATAGTCAATAAACTTTATATTCATGAGAACCAGAGTACAAGCTCATTAATTTACTTACAAGAACAACAACAACAACAACAACAACAAAACCCCAGAAGTTAATGATGTGTCTCTTCCCACTGAGAAATTTGTCAGCGTTTTTTGTTTAAAAACAAGTTGGTGAAAGATTTTTCTGTCTCATTCCTGTGTGTTAGCTTTTCAGAACTGATCAAACAATAATAATAGGAAACACTATCCTGAAATATTTATTCTGTCAGTTATTATTCTCAAAGTTTTTATGACATCTCTGTTCTTTCCTGGAATTTTTTTTTCTTTTTTCTTTTTTTTTTCTTTTTGGTTTTTGGGTCACACCCGGCAGTGCTTAGGGGTTACTCCTGGCTCCATGCTCAGAAATTGCTCCTGGCAGGCACGGGGGACCATATGGGGCACCGGGATTCGAACCGATGACCTTTTGCATGAAAGGCAAACGCGTTACCTCCCATGCTATCTCCCGGCCCCTTTCCTGTAATTTTTGTACTGTATATTTTCAGATTAAGGGATGCCTGAAATAACCAATTGAATCCTCCAATACTGAACTTAGAATTAACTTCAATTGAACTTATT
>PVKC010012153.1:0-24016 GCA_004027635.1 Crocidura indochinensis
CCTCAACACTTCAAGCTGGAAGACCAGGTCCTGGTGAAATGGTACTGCTCGCAGACACTAGAACCTAGGTGGAACGGGCCTTATGTGTCCATCTGACCATCCAACTGCTGTTAAGTTGGACAGCACTGCTTCCTGGGTTCATACCTCTCATCTAAAACCTGCCCCTGCTGATCTCAGCCATGATGTGTGGAAAGTGTAGCACACTGAGAATCCCCTCAAGATTTGGGTCCAGCGGGCACACTCCAGCCCTGCTGTGTTCACTGAATCTGACAATGCTCCTCCTGGCACTTGCTGAGGGAGGACTCGATCAGGCCGTACACCCAGATGAACTGGTAAAAAAGACTATATGGAAACCCCTGTGACTGTAGTGGGGGGTCTATCAACTCAACAGTAGGCATCTGTACACTTGGCAAGTAGACTGTGGAACTAGAACTGCTTACCTCCATTACCCTACTTCTTCCCATGTGTGGGGGAAGCTGGAATAAATGTGTAAAGCAAAACCTCAGCCTCTTCCTCCCTCTTCGGGGGGTGGTGGGGGTCAATGCCCTGCTGGATGTGTGGAGTTTGATCAAATTCACTCCCGGTGCCATAGGGAGTATCAACAGTGTACCAAAAATAACAAGACATATCTGGTGGCCAAGCTCACTGAGACTTGCAAGGGGAGCATGGGAGGGGAATGGACAGTTAATAGCCATAAGTCCCCCTATGGAGCCGTGAGTTGCATGGCCCAAGTAGGAGACTTGGTCTGCGGGCCCCTTAAGGCACTTGTTTACATCTTAGATGGGGGGGGGCGCGACAGACCAGGAAAGAGAGAAGAGGCCATAGATTGGGCTACAAAGGAGGTGGAGACCATAATGCCTAAGTGGCAATGGCATCCCTCCCTCGACCCCAGATGCCTGCTGAAAAGTTAGATCTAAATACTCAGGACATCCTAGAAGAAACTCACAAACGTCTTAATTTCTCTAACCCTTCTTATAGCTGCTGATTGTTGGCTTTGTTTGAAGATGGGGAAAAATTGCCCTTGGCTGTTCCTGTCCAACTAGGCAATCTAACCTTTGCTTCTTTTAGTTGTACTTATGTCAAACCCTTTAAGGTAATCCCTTTTAGCTTTGAATCTTCTGTTTGCTATTCACATAATGGCACTGAATCTGTAGACCTGGGTCAGGTAGGAGTCACTCAGTGCTTGGAGATCCTACCCCCTCCCCCAAGCCCAGGGTGCTTACCTCTGGGATGGGTATGGATATGTGGGGAAATTTTGGCTTACTCTCTTTTATCCCCAAACTGGACTGGAATCTGTGCCCCAGCTTTAGTACTTCCCAACATTGGCATCAACACCGGGGACGGAACTCATTCCTCTGCCTAGCATAGATCCTTAGGCAGCACTCGTCGGTCTCAGAAAGCCGTGGTTCTTCTGCCCCAACTGGTAGGGCTTGGGATAGCAGGTTGGTTGGTGACTGCGGAAGCAGGGCTAGCATTATCAAATGACAGGTATAACAGGCTCTCTCAACAGTTAATTTCAGATGTGGGGATGGTATATAAATCTATTAGTGATTTGCAGGTCCAGCTCAACTCCTTGGCTGAAGTGGTATTACAAAACAGGCAAGGGTTAGATTTAATCTTGGCAGAGAAAGGTGGGCTTTGCATGGCCTTGCAAGAAGAATGCTATTTCTATACTAACAAATCAGGAGTAGTGCAACACAGAATCAGACACCATCAAGAGGAGCTGGCCCAAAGTAAAAAGGAGCTATTAGACAGTCCCTTATGGTCTTTATAGGGTGTGGTTCTACCCTATCTAATACCCCTCTGGGGCCCCTTTTGGGCCCCATACTCCTGGTAGCCAATTGGCCATCGCCTCACTACATACAGTCGGGTTCAGATTGGGGAAGTCAAGCTCATGGTATTACACCAACAGTACCAAGAATTAGCTCACGCAGACAATTCTAACCAGGAATATCAGAAGATGGAGACCCCTATCACAATGGATTCTAGGATTAGAAGTCTTACTACAGGAAGTGGGGATTGAAAAGAGAAGTCAACAACTGGTTACACCAGCCCCCACTGCTGTAGCTCATGGAACTTAAATGTCAGGTTTTGTAGCCAGAATTCTGTAATTTTCTATGCTTATATCTGTTTTTCATATCTAACCCTTTTTGTCCTAAAAAGTAAGTTTATACCAACCCTAAGCTCATGTGATAACTTGCATTACCTCCGCAAATGTTATGCCCTTATAAGGAACTTGTACTGCCTCAGAATGTCTTAGCAGGAAATCATCCTTATAAGGAAATCATCCCTACCCACTCTCCCTCTCTTCCCTTCTTATGGTATATAAGAATGAACAAAAAAAGCCACGTGGTCCTTTGCCTCTGTTTGGTTCTGGACGGGTTCTGGACCCTGGTGACCAGAATAAAAAACCCACTTGAGCTTTTGCCTGAGTGACTGTCTCTTCATTTCTCTGCATCGGAGCAGCATCTGGATTACCAAGACTTACAAACTCTAATGTATATAGAAGAAAATGTAGGCAAAGCACTCCCTGACAGTTGAATGCTATCTTCAAAGAATAAGCACCATAGGCCAAGAAAGTAGAAGCAAAAATACCCCAAACGTGACTATATTAAATTGAGAAACTTCTGTGCCACAAAGGAAATGGTGACAAGAATACAAAGATTATTCATAAAATTGGAGAGAATATTTACCCAATACCCATCAGAAAACGAGTTAATATCTAAAATACACAAAGCACTACTAGAACTCAGAAAGACAAAGTAATATAACCCCATCTAAAATGAGAAGAAATGAACAAACATTTCCTCAAAAATTAATAAAAACAGATGGCCAAATGCACGTGGAAAAATCACTAATCTTAAGGAAGATACAAATAAAAACAATTAGTGAGATATCACTGAGAATAGATGAGTGGCTAAAGAAACTGTAGTATATCTAAACAATGGAATACTATGAAACTGTTAGGAACAATTAAATGATGAAATTTGCTTATACAGGTATGAATATTGAACATTTTTGCTAAGTAAAATGACTCAGAGGGAGAAGATTAGATGTGGAATAATGCCACTTATCTGAGTTTTATAAGGAAAAATGATAATATTGTAATGATATCCAGAGAAAATAAAGATGGAGGACAGAGGGTCCAATGCATGGTAGGAATCTTTCCTCAAACAGTAGATCAGTGCAGTTAGGGTAGAGAAGAGACCACTACGACAACAAAAATTGGAACTGATTATTCTAGACTAGCACTGGGTGCTAAACAGAGATAAAATTATAGGCATGGTATCTCTCTAACAATAGTGGAAACCAAAAATTTTTTTTGCATCTATTGCTATAATCATATAATTTTTATTATTAATATGGAGTATTACATTGATTGACTCACATATCAAGTCATCCATTCTTGCATCTCTGGAATTCATCCTATTTGGTCATTCTGTATGACATTCTTAATGAGTCTTTTGGTATCTATTCTTAATTTGTTGAGAACCTTTGCATCAGTGTTCAACAAGTATATTGGTTTGCAATTCTCCTTTTTGTTTGTGGTGTCTTTGTATGCTTTTGGTACCAAGGTGATAGTAGCTTTATAGAAACTATTTGTGTTTTTTTTTTTAATTTAGTTTTGTGAAGATCCTGAAAACTATTGTAATTCTTATTAGGTTTGAAAGAATCTACTAGTAAATCCATTTGGCTTTGGGCTTTTATTTTGGAGTACTTTTTGATCACCATTTTGATTTCCTCAATATTGATATGTCTGTTCAAGTATTCCAGAACATGTTGGCTAAATCTTGGTAAGTTATAGGAGTTCAAGAATTTATCTACTTCTTCCAGGTTATCTTTTTTTGTGACATAAAGATTTCCAAAGTAATCTCTGATTAACTTTGGAATGTTTGCATTATATGCAGTGACACTCTCCCCTTTCATTTTTGTTTTAGTTTATCATGTCTCTTTCTTTTTGAATTCTGTTGATGGTTTTTCATCATGTTTATTTTTTTGAAGAGCCAACACTACATTACATTAATCTTTGGATTAATTACATTACTTAATTAAATACATTAATTAGTAATTACAAAGATTACTTTACATTAATCTTTGGATTATTTTGTAGGTGTCCAATGTATTAATATCTGCTCTAAATTGTATTACTTCCTTAGTCCTACTAGCATTTGGCTTGATTTATTGGTTTTATTACACTTTCTTAGTGGTACCATTTAGTTATTTATGTAGGCTTTTTCTTGTTTCAACAGCTATAAATTTTCCTCTTAATACTGCTTTTGCTATATCCCTAAAATTCTGATAATTTTTTATTACTTCAGTCTTCATTTTTTACAAATATTTTTATTTCATTTTTGGCTTCCTCACTGACCACTATTTGCTCAGTAGTGAACTATATCTGTTTCTGTTTATAATTTATTTTATTTTAGGTACATCAGGTCTGAGAAATTGTTGATACAATTTCTATCTTTTTTATTTTCTAGAGATATATATTTTGTTCCACGAGTCTTGATAGACCAGCATGTGGTCTATCTAGAAAATGTCCCATGTTCATTGGAGAAGAATGTGCATTCAGCTTCTGTGAGAATAAATATATGTATATATATTTATGTGTATATATATTCATATATATGTACATATATATATTCTGTGAGAATATATATGTATACATATATATAAATATATATATATGTGTGTGTAAATGTACTAGTATATATTAATTTATACATATATATACTAACCCAATATATTCCATTTATTTCTTCAAATCCAGTATACACATTTTGAATTTTAGACTGCAACCAGGATAATTTATATCTAGAATATATGAAATTTCAAATAACTGAAATATTGACTAATTAAAATATAAAAAATTAAAATATAAAATTTATATTTCAGGATCTGTGGAGAGGTGTCAGTGTGGTGTTACTTCTATGTTACTTCTGTGTTACTACATAAGTCTTTTTACAAATCTGTTAGCTGTTGTTTTAGGTATTTTTTCTGGCTCCTTATTAAGTACATATATGTTTAGGAGTGTAACTTTTCCTGAGGTACTAATTCTTTAATTATAAAGAAAATATCATCTCTGTCTCTATAAACATTCTTAAACCTGAAGTCCATGTCATTTTTACTAGTCTGGCAACTCCAATCTTTTTCAGGGAATTGTTTTTGTGATAATTTTTTTTTCAACCTCTAACTTTGTGTCAGTGTTTTCTCTACCTATTCAGATAAGTTACTTGCAGGCAACACATTGTTAGGTTTATTTTTTTTCTATTTTCCCTGTGTCTCTTAATTGGTATATTTTGTTCATTGATGTCAAGAGAGGTTATTATTATGGGATTTTGTGCCAACTTTTTGTAGAAGGTTGGTGTGTTTATGGGTCTATATTGCCTTAAAATAGACCCTTCAGTACTTCTTTTAAGAGAGTGTTAGTGGGGTGGAATTTTGGGGCACATCTGTCAAGGCTCAGGGGTTACTCTTTGTTCTATCCTCAGAAATGGTTCTTGGCAGGCTCAGGGAACATTTAGAATGCTGAGGATAGAACTGGGGTCAGTACCTGGTTAGCCACATGCAAAGCAATTACTGTACACTCTATACCAGTGGTCAGCAAACCACTGCTCCTAAGTCACATGCGGCTCTTTACACTTTTTAATGTGGCTCTCCTGTGTGTCGGGTGGCCTGCTCCAGGAGTCAGGACTCTGCTCCTAGCCTCTGTCAGTACGTGCTCTGTGTGCAGCCCTGGTGGCTAGCTCCACACAACTCCAGTCAGTTCATGTGGTGGTGGTGGGGGGGGGTTTGACTTTCTGTGTGGTGCCAAGGTGTTGAGGCAGCATCCTCTCTGTCTGCTGCTCTCAGAAGAAGGTGTTCACTATCCAGAATTGATAAACCAGCAGTGGATTCAAAAAATGTATTTCATGATGGATGTTAATTCACATCTAAATCAGCTTAATCATAACCTACAGGGGAAAGGAAACAAATTTTTTCTATGTTAGAAGAAGTTATCACGTTTGAAAACTTTGATTCACTGTCCAAGCCTGTTGAAACATCACCAAGAAAATAATTCTGATATTGACATTACCTATTTAAAACAGCATTTTTAAATATGAGGGAAGCTTTCTGAAGAGGTTTCAGGATTTCAAAAACAGCAAAATGACATTGGCCTTTGTTAAAAACAGCTGGATGCCACTGTAATGGAATTAAATTTTTCTTCCTTTAATATCACATTGGCAACTTTTAAATGCAATTGCTGGATTTAAAAAACAAAGAACTGTGGAGCTCGAAATTTGAATGTCTTTGTGCTAATTTAGAAAGATTAGAAACACAAATGTGAACTTAATTCATAGCACAAGTGGTCTGCTTTGAAAGATCTGGAGAAGGAAGTTATGTTGATTTTTAACACCAGTAATAGTATTCCTGTCTCATATAATCAGCTAAAAATGCTAGCTTTTGGGTGCCCGTGAGGTGGTGCTAGATGTAAGGTGACTACCTTACAAGCACTAGCCATGGAAGGACTGCAGTTCGATCCCCTGGCATACCATATGGTCGCCCCAAGCCAGGGGCAATTTCTGAGCATTAAGCCAGGAGTAACCCCTGAGCATCAAACGGTGTGGACACACACACACACACACACACACACACACACACACACACACAAAGCTAGCATTTGCTGTTATTTCCTTGTTCAGGTCTACATATTTATGTGAACAATCATTTTCAAGCATAAATATTATCAAGAGTAAATTGAGAAATCGTCTCATTGATGAGAACCTGGAATTCGTGCCTAAAATTAAAAACAACAACATACTAACCTGACTTACTCAAATTATCAAAGGAAATGCAAGGCCAATGTTCACATTAGTGTTTGTGACTTTGTCAGTCATTGTCAGGATGTAATTTTCTCTACATTGTAAGGCAAATTTTATGGAATTTAATGCTATCGATAAATAATATTATTCTAAAGTTTTTGTTTTATTAGTTGTATTATTTGTATCCTCCAGACCTATGTGGATACTTGCAGGCAGAATATTTTCAATAAAAACTTATTGAAACTAAAAACAGTGTACTAGCCTATGTATTTAAAAATGTGACTCTCAAAAAAAATTTCAATGATTTGGCTCAGTTGATAAAAAAGGTTTTATTTTTTATCTATACTGATCTATACTGTCACTTCTGCCCCAAGATTAGTTTTTATTTGTAAAGTTCCTGAGCTGTTATGTAACTATGAAGCTATGTATTGTTCCTTCAGACTTGGATGAAAGTCTGACCAGGTGAGATGTCTGTTTCATTGAGTTATTTTATTTATTTATTTATTATATTTATTTATTTATCTATTTACTTTGTGGTTTGGGGTTACACCCGGTAGTGCTCAGGGATTACTCCTGGCTTCATGCTCAGAAATTGCTCCTGGCAGACTCAGGGGACCATATGGGATGCCGGAATTCGAACCATTGTCCTTTTGCATGCAAGGAAAATGCCTTACTTCTATGCTATCTTTCCAGCCCCTCATTGAGTTATTCTATTATGCCCCACCACTTCCTTTAGGTTTGGAAGGTTGCTTGTGATAAAGCTCTGATTTCTTCTCTGGATGGAAGCAAGTCTCCACCAGATGAGCTGCCCAATGCTCCACATATGTACAACATTCTTAGGCATATAAATGTCCCGTTTTCATAGTCCCATGCTATTCTAAAAAAGGTTCCCACCTGTTAAATCATCTCAGTTTCATAGATCCTGAATCATTCTAATATAATGCAGTCATGTGACACCTCCAATTTTATAGTACTGACAACTCAGAGGAATGCAACTTGAATGGGAAAATAGTAGAGTACCCTACTAAATTCAATGAGGAAAAACACATAAATGTCAGCAAGTAATAAAAATATGTAAATCTCAGTAAATCTTTAATGACTTTAGTAACACCATTGTGAGAAATGTGTTGCATAAATTAAAATTGGGGAGATCAACACCACTAAAATGGCAATATATTCCAATGCATTGTACAGAATCAATGCAGTTCTTTTTTTTTTTTTTTTTGGTTTTTTGGGTCACACCCAACAGTGCTCAGGGTTTAATCCTGACTCCATGCTCAGAAATTGCTCCTGGCAGGCACGGGGGACCATATGGGGCACTGATATTCAAACCGATGACCTTTTGCATGAAAGGCAAATGCCTTACCTCCATGCTATCTCCTGGGCCCCAACAATGCAGTTCTTATAAAAAATAGTTTTGATGTTTTTCCAAGAAACAAACCAAATATTGCTGAAATTCACAAATAGCTAAAAAAAATACTTGGAAAAAAGAAAATGGGGCATCACTTTCTCTAAATTCAAACTGTACTGTGCTACAAAGCAGAAGTAATTGAAATACCATGATATTGGAACAAAGGCAGACTTTCAAATTGGAGGACTGGAACTGAATATATTAATAGAGATATCATAGCATATGATAAGTTAATTTTTACCAAGGAGTAAACATTTATGGATTGGAGTTAGGAATACTTTTCTACAAGTGATACTGGGAAAATTGGTCAACTATGTGCAAGAAAATTAAGTTAAACCTCTTTCTAACACTATATGCAGTGGTTAAATAAAAATGATTTAAAGACTGCTATCAAACCTGAAACTACATATTCCATAAGAGAAAAACATAGAAGTTAAATATAGATAAATGGAGGGGCACAGAGGCCATCTTGGGTCATGCGGTTTCCAGCGACTGCGATCAGATCTCACCAGCGTTCCTCCCAATGCTTAGAGTGGATTTCACCAGCATTCCTGCGGATAAGGCTGCCTGTTTCAGAGGCGGGTGGAGACGTACGCACACTGATCCCTACTGCTTTGTGCTGGGACTCAGAGGGACTCAGAGGTTTCCTGCTGCCTGAGATTCGATCTCACCAGTGTCCTGCCACTGCCTTAGAGTGCATTTCATCAGCGTTCCTGTGGGTGAGGCTGCCTATTTCAGAGGCAGGTGGAGACGTACGCACACTGATCCCTGCTGCTTTGTGCTGGGACTCGGAGGGGTGCAGAGATTTCCACCTGCTGGAGATATGATCTCACCAGCGTTCCTGCCGCTGCCAGACTGGATTTCATCAGTGTTCCTGTGGGCAAATTGACCCATCCAGAAAGAGCAGAGCCAGTGGAGTGTGGCCGTGTACATCACTTACCCAATGAATACCACAACAACATGTAGAAAAACCCACAATACAAGAGTGACAATGGGGAAACAACGCAGGCCAGCATCAGACATAGAGAACAAAGATGACAATTCTGATGACCAGATAATGACCAGTAAATTAATCAATCTCTCAGAAAAGGACTTTAGAAAAGCAATATGGAAGACGCTCAAAGAACTAAAAGAAACCATGGATCAAGTTGAACAGAACACTAAAAAGAACCAAGAAAATATGAAGACAGAAATCACAAAACTCCAAACTGAAATAACATGTCAACTAGCAGGCCTGAAAAACTCAGTAAATGAATTGAATGACAAAATGGATAACTCAACACCAGGGTAGAAGAAGCTGAGAAATAGAATTGGTGCTGAGGAAGATGAGATAAATAACAAGTCCATACAGTGGGAGAGATTGGAAAAAAACTTAAAACAAATGAACAGACAATGGAAAATATAGTCAAAGAATGGGAACAGATGAAAATAGAAGTCTATGATAAGATCAACAGAAAAAATTTAAGAATCATTGGAGTCCCAGAGACACAGGAAGAAAATTTCCAGGAAGAATCAATGGTCAAGAATATCATTAAAGAGAAACTTCCAGATTAAAGAATGTATGTGATCAAATCCTGCATGCCTGAAGAGTACCAACCAAAAGAAGCCCCAGAAAAAATACCCCAAGACACATCCTAGTCACAATGTCGAATCCCACAGATAGAGACATAATTCTGCAAACAATAAGATCAAAAAGGGAAATTACATTCAAGGGAGCATCCTTGAGATTTACAGCAGACCTGTCACCAGAAACACTCAAGGCCAGAAAGCAGTGGTTATATATTGTGACAAGACTGAATGAAATGAATGCTTCACCTAGAGTACTCTACCCTGCAAAACTCACTTTCCGGTTTGATGGAAAAATACATGGTTTCACAGACAAAATACAGCTCAGAAACTTTATAGACTCAAAACCACACTTAAGAGAAAAACTGAAAGACCTAATTTAAGACAAGACTAACCAAAAGACACACCAAACTTCGATAAAAAGATGTCAGCAAATCCCAGGACAATTCTCTATCTCAATGTCAATGAACTAAATGCACCAGTTAAGAGACACAGAGTGGTTAAATGGATCAAAAAACTTAATCCAACTTTCTGCTGTCTACAAGAAATGCACCTGAATTGTCAGAACAAATATAGACTCAAAATTAAAGGCTGGAGGAAAATTATCCAAGCAAACAACACCCATAAAAAAGTTGGAGTGGCCATACTAATATCAGATAATGCTAACTTTATACTCAGGAAGGTTGTAGGGGACAAAGATGGACATGATATATTAATCAAGGGGTATAGAGAGCAGAAAGAAATCACTCTTCTAAATATATATGCACCGAATGAGGGTCCAGCAAAAATTTAATACAATTGTTGGCAAAGCTGAAAAATAACATCAATAATAATACAATAATTGTGGGAGACCTCAACACAGCTTTGTCGACACTGGATAGGTCAACCAGACTGAAACCCAACAAGAATATACTGGACCTGAAGAGAGAAATGGAAGAAAGAGGTCTAGTGGATATATGTAGGACACTTTATCCCCAGAAACCTGGATACACATTCTTCTCCAATGTACATGGGACATTCTCCAGGATAGGCTACATGCTGGCACATAAAACATATCTGCATAATATCAAGAGGATAGAAATCTTACATGCTACCTTTACAGATGACAAGGCTCTGAAAATATTTGTGAATTCCAAAGGAACACAGAAGAAAAACTTTAACACCTGGAAGTTAAACAGCCTCATACTTAATAACCAGTGGGTCTGGGATGAAATCAAAGAGGAAATCAAAAGATTCCTGGAAACAAAGGATAATGAAGACACAAACTATCAGAACTTATGGGGCACAGCAAAAACAGTACTGAGAGGAAAGTTTATAGCTTTGCAAGGACACATCAGAAAGGAAAAAGGGGCTTACCTGAGTAGCTTAATGATTCAGCTCATAGAACTAGAAAGTGCTCAACATAAGGACCCAAAAATAGGGAGGCAGAAGGAAATAACAAAGTTGAGAGCAGAAAGCAATGAAGTGGAAACCCAAAAAACAATCCGAAAGATCAACAAAAGCAGAAGTTGGTTCTTTGAAAAAATAAACAAGATTGATAGACCATTGGCAAAACTAACAAAGAAAGAGAGAGAAAAACTTGATAACTCATATCAGGAATGAAAAAAGGAGAGATCACTACTGATATGGCAGAGATTCAAAGGGTAATCAGAAACTACTTTGAAAAGCTCTAATCCACTAAAAATGAGAACTTGGAAGAAATGGATAAATTCTTGGACACTTATAATTTCCACGGTTGAAGGAAGAGGATGTAGCATATCTAAACACCCCCATCACTATTGATGAAATTAAAACAGTAATCAAATGTCTGCCCAAAAACAAAAGCCCAGGCCCAGATGGATTCACTAATGAATTCTTTCAAACTTTCCAAGAGGAACTACTACCAATCTTAGCAAGACTTTTTCATGAAATCGAAAAAACGGAAACACTTCCAAAATTCTTTTTATGAAGCCAACATCACCTTGATTCCTAAACCAGACAGAGATGAAACAAAAAAAGAACATTACAGACCAATATCGCTGATGAATGCAAATACAAAGATCCTCAACAAAATCCTGGCAAATAGGATTCAATGCCTATTAAGAAGATCATCCACTACGATATAGTAGGTTTCATCCCAGGAATACAAGGCTGGCTTAATATCCGTAAATCTATCAACAAAATACACAATATCAACAACAAGAAAAATAAAAACCACATGATCATATCAATAGATGCAGAGAGAGCATTTGATAAGGTTGAACACCCATTCTTGATCAAAACTCTCAACAAGATGGGAATGGAAGGAACCTTTCTCAATATAGTTAAGACCATCTACCACAAGCCAGTAGCAAATATTATACTCAATGGAGAAAAAATAATGCCTTCCCTCTAAATTCTGGTACAAGACAAGGCTGTCTTCTTTTACCACTCCTATTCAACCCCAAACTGGAAGTACTTGCTATAGCTATTAGGCAATAAAAAGATATCAAGGGAATCCAGATAGGAAAGGAAGAAGTCAAGCTCTCGCTTTTTGCAGATGACATGATTCTCTACTTGGAAAACCCTAAAGACTCTACCAAAAAGCTTCTAGAATCAATAGAATCATATAGCAAGGTGGCAAGCTACACAATTAGCACACAAAAATCAATGGCATTTTTATACACCAATAGTAATAAGGAAGAAATGGACATTAAGAAAACAGCCCCAATCAGAATAGTGCCACACAAACTCAAATATCTTGGAATCAACTTGACTAAAAATGTGTAGGACCTATACAAAGAAAAATATAAAACTCTGCTCCAGGAAGTAAGAGAGGATATGCAGAAATGGAAACACATACCCTGCTCATGGATGGGCAGAATTACATCATCAAAATGGCAATACTACCCAAGGCATTATACAGATTTAATGCCATCCCTCAAAAGATCCCCACGACATTCTTCAAAGAAGTGGATCAGGCACTTTTGAAATTCATTTGGAACAATAAACACCCTAGAACAGTGAAAGGAATCATTGGGGAAAAGAACATGGGAGGAATTACTTTCCCCAACCTTAAACTTTACTGCAAAGCAATAGTTATCAAAACAACATGGTATTGGAATAAGGACAGGCCCTCAGATCAGTGGAATAGACTTGAATACTCGGAAAGTGTTCCCCAGACATACAGCCACCTAATTTTTGATAAAGGAGCAAGAAATCCTAAATGGAGCAAAGAAAACCTCTTCAACAAGTGGTGTTGGCAGAACTGGCTAGCCAGTTGAAAAAATTGAACTTAGAACCCCAGCTAACATCATGCTTGAAGTTAAAATCCAAATGGATAAAAGACCTTCATATCAGACCTGAAACCATAAGAGATATAGAACAACAGGTAGGCAAAACACTGCAGGACATTGAGACTACAGGCATATTCAAGGAGGAAAATGCACTCTCCTAACAGGTGAAAGCAGAGATTAACAGATGGGAATATATTAAGCCAAGAAGCTTCTGCACCTCAAGGAAAATAGTGCCCAGGATGCAAGAGCCACCCACTGAGTGGGAGAATGTATTCACCCAATACCCATCAGATAAGGGGCTAATCTCAAAAATATACAAGGCACTGACAGAATTTTACAAGAAAAAAGATCTAATCCCATCAAAAAAATGGGGAGAGGAAATGGACAGAAACTTTGACAAAGAAGAAATATGAATGACAAAAAGACACAAGAAAAATTGCTCCACATCACTAATCATCAGGGAGATGCGAATCAAAACAACTATGAGGTACCACCTCACACGACAGAGATTGGCACACATCACAAAGAACGAGAACAAACAGTGTTGGTGGGGATGTGGAGAGAAAGGGACTCTTATCCCCTGCTGGTGGGAATGCTGTGTAGTTCAACCTTTATGGAAAGCAATATGGAGATTCCTCCAGAAACTGGAAATCTATCTCCCTTATGATCCAGCTATACCACTCCTAGGAATATACCTTAGGAACACAAAAATACAATACAAAAATCCCTTCCTTACACCCATATTCATCGCAGCACTATTTACCATAGCAAGACTCTGGAAACAACCAAGATTCCCTTCAACAGACGAATGGCTAAAGAAATTGTGGTACATATACACAATGGAATATTATGCAGCTGTCAGGAGAGATGAAGTCATGAAATTTTCATATACATGGATCTACATGGAATTTACCGTGCTGAGTGAAATCAGTCAGAGGAAGAGAGAGAGAGACATAGAATGGTCTCACTCATCTATTGGTTCTGAGAAAAATCAAAGACATTCTTACAACAATAATTTTTAGACAAAAAAGAGAAAAGAGCTGGAAGTTCTAGCTCACCTCAGGAAGCTCACCACAGAGTGATGAGTTCAGTTAGAGAAATAACTACATTTTGAACTGTCTTAATAATGAGAATGTATGAGGGAAATGGAGAGCCTGTCTATAGTACAGGCTGAGGTTGTGTGGGGAGGAGGGAGATTTGGGACAATGGTGATGGGAACGTTACACTGGTGAGGGGTGGTGTTCTTTACATGCCTGAAACCCAAATATAATCATGTATAAAATAATCAAGGTGTTTAAATATAATATTAAAAATAAATAAAAGGTATAAAAACATACATGGAAAAAATATAGATAAATATTTATAACATTGAAGATTAAGTTATCTTCAATGATAAATCACTACTGACCAAGCAATTGGAAACAAAGATAAACAATTGGGACTACAGTAAAATAAAATGTTTCTGTACCACGAAGAACATGTTGATTAGGATTAAAAGAGCCTCATAAAATGAGAAAATTATTCTTCCAATACCCAACTGATAGGGATTAATATCTATGATGTATAAGATGCTGGTAGAGCTTAACAAAAATAATACAACACCATTGCAAATGAGTATAAGAGATATTTCCTCAAAGGAGAAATATAGATGGCAAGAGACACATGAAACAGTTCTCCCTGTCATTAAATTTTAGGAAGGCACAAATCAAAATAACAACGCAATATCACTTCACATCTGCACACATTAAGAACAAAAATAAGGGGCTGGAAATACCATGGAGGTCATTTGCCTTTCATGCAGAAGGACGGTGGTTCAAATCCCGGCACCCCATCTGGTCCCCTGTGCCTGCCAGGAGCAATTTCTGGGCATAGATCCAGGAGTAAACCCTGAGCACCACCAGGTATGACCCCCAAACAAAAACAAAAACAAACAAACAAACAAGAACAAAAATAACCAAAGGTGATGTGAATGTAAGGAAAAGGGGACTCTCACTGCTGGTGGGAATACTGAGTAGTCAAGCATTTTTGGAAGACAATATGGACATTTCTCAAAACAACAGAAATTGAATTTCTGTTTGACTTAGCAGCATCACTTCTGGAAATACCCTCAAGTCCCCCAAACACAATACAGAAAAGTCATATGCAACCTTATATTCATTGCTGGAGTATTCATAGGAGTTAGAATCTGGAAACAGATCTAATGTTCAAGAACAGATGAGTGAACAAAGAATGGAAATCTATGGAACTATTAGCGAAAATAAAGTTAGGAAATGACTAATACATAGATAAACGTGGAGAGTATCATGCTAAGTAAAATGAACTAGAGAGAGGGACATACGTAGAATTATGTCACTCATATTTGGAATATTTAAAAAAAAGTATGAGAATTATATCTAAAGACATTAGAAATGATGCCTGGGAAAAGAAGTTAAGATAGAGAAGGGATCAAATCATTTCCAATAGATGGAAATAATTACTGTGGACAAAAACTGGGAATTGAAAGCAAATAAAGTGATATACATTATATCCTTTCAGTAACAGTACTGCAAACTATAGTGCCTAAAAAGACAAAATAGGAGACAAAATGAGAAAGATACAAAAAGAAAGAAGTGACGACCATAGAAGCAGATTAGGGTTGGGTTGAAGATGGGAATATAGGATGGCAACTGGAGAAATTGGTGGTGGGAAATGAACACAAGTGAAGATATAGGTGTTGGAACATTTTATGACAAAAACTTAACTATCAACAACTTTTTAACTCTTTATCTCATGGTGATTTAATTAAAACAAACAAGCAAATAAAAATTTCCTAAAGTTTTAGAGCACAGGAAACCCAAAAAAAAAAAATGAGTCCCAAAGGGTCCTAATGAAAATACTCAAGGGCCTTGAATGACACAGAAGTAGGGCCTTTGCCTTGCATGTAGCTGACTTGGGACCTACCTGGGTTTAATATCTGACATCCCATTTGGTACCCTGAGCCTGCCAGGAGTGATTTCTAAGTATAGAGACAGGAGTAACCTCTGAGCAACACAAAGGGTGGCCCAGAAACAAAGAAAAAGAAAAAAAGAGATTCAAATAGGAAAACTCCATGAAAAAATGTACTCAACACTTGAAAATCCAAAGACAGAGGCTGAATATTAAAAACAACAATATAAAAACAAACGAACTTGCATACCAAGAAAAGCTTATAAGATTCATACTAGATACATCCAATGAGACATCCAAAACCAGAAGACAACGGAGAGATTTAGTACAAAAATTATAAAATAGGGACTGGAGAGATAGCACGGGGTAAGGCATTTGCCTTGCATGCAGAACAGTGGTTTTAATCCTGGCATCCCATATGGTCCCCTGAGCCTGCCAGGAGCGATTTCTGAGCATAGAGCCAGGAGTAATCCCTGAGTGCTGCTAGGTGTGACCCAAAAACCAAACCAAACAAACAAACAAAAAAATACAAAATTATGAAATAAACACAGTCCCATGATAACTTACTTTATCTAATGAGATTATCTTGAAGGAATTACACTGAGCTTTAGGTAAGGTGTTTGTAATTTATAGCCTAGAAAGAAACATTAAAGAAGCTTCTTTAAAAGGCAAGGCAAACTCCTCAATAGTTAGTATTGAGTACAACATTTACTCTTGATTATCCATTGCAAGATTAAGAAAAGTTTGTTTAATCCTTTCTTATGAAGAGATTTTGTACATTCACAGTAACAAATTAAAGTTTTATTTATATTGATTGTTCTGTATATTGTGATGTGATTTTTATACATACATGATGATTTTTAAAAGAGTCCTTTTAATTTAATTTTTTTTTTCGTGTTTGGGTCACACCTGACAGCATTCAGGGGTTACTCCTGGCTCTACACTCAGAAATCGCCCTTGGCAGGCTCAGGGACTATATAGGATGCAGGGATTCAAACCACCGTCCTTCTGCTTGCAAGGCAAATGCCCTACCTCCATGCTATCTCTCCAGATCTACAATCCTTTTAATTCTTGACGCGGATGCTTTCGTGAATTTGCAATATATTTTTACCCAAAGTCAAATTTCCCTTTCTCAAGATAAAGCATACTTTATATTTATAGATATATTTATAATTTATATATTTTATTTTATTCATATATATTATATTTATAATTTACATATTTAAATTTTACCCTCAAATCTTTTTATTTCTTCTACCCTTACTAAATTTACAGTTGCTGCAGGTGTCTTGCCTCTCATCATCTCTAGTGGGGACAAAATCCTTCATGAGAGACAAGTGGGTAAACGAGCAGCTAAATATGAAATAATGAAACCATACAAAGTAAATTGTATGGGAACCTGCATCTTCAATAGATGTGAGACAATTTTACTCTCTAGGCTGGGAGTATATAAAGGGTAAAGGGAAAGTCATATCATGAAAGGAATGCCCACATTTATTTTCTTTCAAAGTACAGAAACTATCGATGTATATTATTTGATTTTAAAACAAATGCATGTGACTTTAGGTGGTTTGTAATCTTAGAACAAAATAGAGTTCAGTTAGGAGCCAGAGGATAAAAGGAAGGCTAATTTCTTACATATCCTGGCCCTAAGTGTCAATATTGATGTAAATTAAGAGATAGCAAGAATCCTGATTTCCTTCCTAATAATAAATATCCTTAACCTAAGGGAATAGTTTTCTAGCTAGGAGCTAAAACTAACTTTCTATGGTCTGGTTATAGAAAGAGATAAAACTTACATGAAAGGGGTACAAAATTATACCTAGTAAATTCAATAGCCTAATTCTACACTGGCCAAATCTGTTTGTTAGCAGATATTCAAAGTGACAGGGATAGTCCCTGAGGCAAAGCCATCCTGCTGTGGTGTTCAAAGACAAGGAGAGAAGACATTTTCTTTAGGATGCTATGTTTTGACTTGGCCTTTAGAAGTAAATAGGCTGACAGAAAGAGACTCTGCCTATTATTTGGTGTGGAAATTTCTCTAGGAAAAGGAATTTGATAGAGGCCCTATTTTGGCCTGTAATTTTTACAAGGGAGAAATTGTGCCAAATCATGAATTTCAGAAATATTGCCATTAATCCACGTAGGGGGTATAATTAATGTCCACCAACAGGCCTGCTGGCTAAAATATTTCTTGCGTAAATATCAGGTCACTGCTTCAGGAAAATCATATCAGATATATATCTGGTGGGCCAGCATTCCTCTAAAACAGAGGTGTCTGTGTCACGGCATGGCACACTTTATTTAATATACAATTTATTGAGATGTAATAATTTAATTTATAGCATTAATTTTAACTTTACATACATATAAAAAGATATATTTTAAGTATTTAATTCATTAATTCATCATTGATTTATAATTTTGTGGAATTCAAAGGGATAGCTCTATTCAGCTAAATGTGTGTAGGTATCACCACTTCCACAATAAGAATTAAAAGTAAGAATTCTTCCATATGTAAAATAAACAAAGAACATAATAAGGAAACAACAAATGATCAAAGCCAATCAGAATTAAAGATTTTGTCCATAAAACTGAACTTATGTGATGAGTGGGAGCAGTAGTTGGAGGAGTCTTGGAACACTGGTGGAGGAAAGTGGACTCCAGTGATGGGTATGATATTGGGACAATGTAAAAAATTATGATTAACAGTACCTAAATACAAATATTTTCTTAAAAGTTTGATGTAGGAGCAGAGCACTTGTCTTGTTGGGTTCAATCTATTTATTGTATTGAAAGTACATCCAATAGTGATTCCTGAGTGCAGAGCCAGGAATAAGCTCTGAGCACCACCTAGTGTGTGTGCCCCAAAAACAAGCAAAAAATTGTTTATGACATAAGACACACATACATATAAACACATACATAGATGGGTACACGACATAATTATATATATGTATATATATAAGCTTAGGTGAGTACACAATATATATATATGTATATATGTAAGCTTTCTCTTATCAGATAAAGGACATTAACTTTACTAAAGAAAATCAGAATTGTTACATGTGTCTTCATCTTCAATAATCTTGATGGCACTTTAGCTGATTTGTTTAATATTTCTGTGTGTTTTGATTATTTTGTTATAGTCCAAATGGATTCTGATCATATTATTTGCAAAGGAGAAATCTTTTAACTGAGTGGCTAGAACTTTTGGGTTATGTGCTTATTTTTTTATATATATATATATGTATCTGTAGTTCTTTCCAATTTTTTACTCTTTGAACAAGATACACACTCACCATTAGCAGATTTGTATAGTTCATAGTAGTGCATTCTCTGAGAGTACACATACCTATTTTCTTTCCCTTAAGAAATGAGCACACTTTTAGGAGTTTTCTACTTTGTGTGCATTTATAGTATCTTGGAAGTTGTTTTCTCATATGGAATATTTTTCATAAAGTCTTTGTGAACATTATTTTTATTGCCTATTGACATCCAAGATAGTAGACATTGTTGACTAAATCATTCTCAGCTGGAACTCTGTTCAGAAATGTGCACAGCTGCATGAATTCAGAGGCTACAGGAGGAGATTTTGCAGTTGTTCAGATGTGGGTTCCAATAAACATTAACTATTTCTACCTGAAACTAATACTGCTTAAAGGAAAACTTAGAGGGTGAGGGAAAACAGGTGAGATGGGATGAATTAATACAATTAAAACCAAAAGTCTTTCTTCCTTATTTGCGTGTTATTCCCATTTTCTAATAGAACAGAAAGATGTATGTTCAAATCATATAAACCGTGAGGTGCAAAAAAATTATTAAATTAGTTTGTGGATTTTTCAAAATTTCCTCTACTCAATATGTGATAAGTTTATCATGGTAAGAAGACTTGGAAAATCTGAATGAGTTAGAACTTCAAAAAGTGAAGGAAAAAAAATGTGAATGGTAACAGAGGCAAACAGACTCATGAGCTTTGAGCAGAAATAAAAAAAAAAAAAACGACCAGCCCTATATACCCAAACCAAAGTAAAAAACAATGATCAAGAGACCCAAACAAAAGGTATCTGTTACCCTAGCAATCCAGGGGGGTAAGGAGGTATGAGATGCATAGTGGGAACAATGGTTGAGGGAGGTCAACCCAGCTGGTGGGAATTGCCCTAATTCACTTTCATTATGTACCTTAAATATAATTGTGAATGACTTGTAATTCACATTGGTCTTCATAAAAATTATATATAAAAAGTACTTTCAGTCATTCAAGGGATTCAGGAAAAGTTTCGGTATAATGGTTTGGGGCAAACTCTGCCACTCTGTAGTATTGTCTTTTCACCATGAGACTTGGGTCTTCCTTATTTCAGTGCTTCTTACATTTTCTATGTTGCTTCTCTTTCTTGTTGGATATCTTTTTCTCCACTTACAAATTAGAGATTTACAGCTTGTTCTATTTAAGAGGCTTCTGACCCCTTTACAAGAATATTTTGTCACATTTACATTTTACTTTTAGAAATTAACTGTCTTAATATAGAATGTTGAAAGGATTAGATTAGAAAGTTGTCAAAATTATGCCTGCAGAAGGGCACTTCATGAAAGATTTATTGAATAATTTTTTGAATATTGCATCAAGTGCTGTCATTCAAAATTGCAAAATTTTGAAAAGTCACACTAATAAATAATAAAAATTATTAGTTTTTATAGTTTTGGATAATGTTATTTAAAACATAGCAACTCTTTTTAAGAAAAACTGGTGTTTGAGGAATTGGTTCGACCTTATCTTTTATTTTTTTCCATATCTGGCTTTGCTTTACTTCTGGGTCTAAGCTCAGGAATCACTCCTGAGAGAGTACAGGGGACCTTATAGAATGACATGCTCAACTGCATACAAGGCAAGCTCCCTTTCTTTGATACTATCACTCTGGCTCCATGGGGAATTGGTGTAGCCTCACCTTGCCTATGGGACAGAATAGAAATGTTTTAGAAGAGGGAAGCCAGGCCCTGCACTTGTGACAGATGTAAATATAAGGTCCTGCAAAGTGATTGGAACTAAAGGTCATACAAGGTGAAATTTGAGATAGTGCATAGTGGAGAGACTAATTGAAATTTAAGATAAAATATTATGACATAATGCATACTGGTTGGGATTGGCCAGTGATGGTGACCTGCCAGTTTTGAATATAGTTTTATTTTGATTATTTTCTGTATTCTTTGCCACAAGGAGAACACAGTATTTGATATTCAAAATTTTCTGTGCACTTACCTTGCTATTATGAAGTCAGTTATTATTTGTCTTTCCCACAAGACTATTCTTTTTATCACAATAAACATTACATAGTAATACTTATAAGACAAAAAATAAAGTTAAACAGATAGTATAGTAACAAATTAAAAGTAAGTTCAAAACATTCCTTCATTTACTTCATAATGAAGCATGATGGCGCTATAGATGACTAAAGAAAGCCTTAGTGTTTGGTTGATTTCTGGCATTTAGAGCTGGCAGGATTTCATAGTAAGAAGAACACTTTGTGCTGGAAATGAATGAATCACACTCATAATTATGGATGCATTTCTGTCTATGTTTGTTGTTTCCTTAGTTGTGGTCAGCTCAGCAGGCTTCTTCTGAGCTCAGAGGTTAGCAGGTATGTGCACAGTATTGTTCTTGAAAATGTCATGTCATTGCACAAACTCAGACTTGTGAACTCTGTTTCACAGTGTAATTTACTTATAAACAAATATCAAAAGGCCATTCTGTCTATTAATGACATGAATCAGATGTTTTATTTTGTAGGACATCACAATAAGTCCTGAAAGATTCACTATAACGACAAAGATAATTCGTGTTTCCTGAATGCCAAATGCAACTGATTTAGTATTCTCAGACAAATCATTACATCTAAGCAAAAATTGCTAATAATTTAGTTTGTGCATTTAGATTTATTTCCAAAGGATAATATAATTAATTTCTCTTCACAAACTAGAGCCTGTCCTGAGAAGCATGAGGGTATAGAATCATGTAATATGAAGAGCAGTTAAGGGAAAATTAGTTTCTTTGTTATTGTTGCTGCTGCTGTTTTTTGTTTGTCTTTTAACCTAGGAAAGAAAGAGATCATTGTCTTTGAATCTGAGAATCCAGGTGGAGTAAAGTTTACACTGATTATGTAAAACTCCAGAGGGTTTGAATATCATGGAAATTTTAAAAGATCAGGTTTGTGTTGAAAGATTTTTCACAATCTGAACTATACATAAAGAAGACCTGAGATCTAAAACAATCTGCTTAGAGAAAGAATTTCTGCACCAATTAATCCATTGGCATTTGGATCAATAAGTGTAAAGTTTCCTTTATAAGATTGTATAATTCTTGAAAATGAACACTCTATACAAAGAGATCATTTTGATAAAAATTGGCCACAGCTGCAAATATACAGTATTCTCACAACAAACTTGAACATAGCTAACAAAATATGTCAATATTCACCCTCATCCAATGGTACTCTTCTCATTCATTTAAAAACTATGTTCATAGAGAATCTAGGCATCTTATTTTTTTGGGTCACACCCGGCAGTGCTCAGGGGCCACTCCTGGTTCCATGCTCAGAAATTGCTCCTGGCAGGCACGGGGGACCATATGGGGCACTGGGATTTGAACCGATGATCTTTTGCATGAAAGGCAAACGCCTTACCTCCATGCTATCTCCCGGGCCCCTAGGCTTCTTATTTTTAGTTTATAGAACTGTCACACATAGTTCCTTCCTCTGTCTAAAGAATATTCCCCCACTTTATCTCTTGACTCTATAAAGGACCTTTTATACAACAAGTTCATTTTTTTCTTTTAAAAATAATTATTCATTTAAGCATTGTGGTTACAGAAATGCTCATAGTTGAGTTTCAGTCATCAAATAGACACCACTCTTCACCAGTGTAACTTTCCTGCCACTAATTTTTTCATATATCTATTTTTTTTTTAATTTTTTTTATTTTTAATTATGAGAACAAAGGTGCAAAGAAAGAGGACAAGATAAAGTTACAATGGAAGGACTGTCACCCATAAACAGAACTCACATAAGTCCCATTGCTGATATCTTAACATTGAATTTTCAACCAAAGAATATTAAGAAAAATAAAACAGAACCCATGTACAATTACTTTGTCCCTCAACCCACATTGCAATACGTATTTCTTAGCAGCACATCAAGCATTCTAAAGCCAAAAAACTTATGTAACTCCTTAAATTTTGAAGGCATAGTACATTTTTACATTTCCATGTGCATGCATATTAATTTAAGTTAGTCTCAAAAATGGGTGTTTCTTTTTAAGGATAAGAGTCAAAGGAGCACAGTAAAAACGGCGTTAGAGTGGCAATAATTGTTTGCATTGGCCCACCAAAAAATGGGAGTCATGAATAGGAAAACCATTGGCCTAAATACAAGGGGACCAAACCCCTGAAATTTCCTGGCATAAGACCAGCTCTAGGCTCCAGGCATACTAGATTGCCCAATCAAAGTCATTGTCTGTACTGCCAACACAGCCTTATCTTACACGCTGACCCTGTTGTTGGTATCATGTTTCTGTATTAAAGATCCTGGAATCTGCATGTCCTATATTGCAGTTAGGATGGTGCAGAGCATGCTCTCATTTCACCTTTCAATTAAAGGGCAATGCAGAAAGCCCTGTTCAGTATGCTGGTCGTAGAAGTTCTTAAGTCTTCTCAGTGTTAAGGGAAGTCTACTGTGAGTAGAACGATGTCAGAGCAGCGGTAGAGTCTTCTCTGGTAGGAGATTGATTCCGGGTGTTGTTGAAAAAAAACCCTTGGGTGTTTCATAGGTGGCTTTCCTGGTTCAAGGGTGAATGGAGAATGGAGAGGCTGTGCCAGGTCATTATGCCAATGATAAGGGTGTAAGGTCCCATTGCACTACAAGATTTGGGAGTTCCAATCTCTATTAGATGAGAATTTATTTGAGTGTAGGTAGTTCCCATTTTAATGTGCCTATGCAAACAAGGAACAATGCCACATGGATTTATAGGCCCATATGGGGGATGCAAGAACATATATAAAACTCCCC
>PVKC010012154.1:0-23956 GCA_004027635.1 Crocidura indochinensis
TGGGACCACAGGTGGAGAATGTTACTACTTGCACTACTTTTGGTGTAAGTGCTCCAAATCCACCATGGGCCTGAGCAAAAGATAATTCATTATTTGGAGAATTTGTAGATGTCTCTTCTGTTTCCGACCAAAAGAAATGGTCTCTCTTTCCCAGCGTGAAAATGTTTAAATTAACCTAAAGAAGGTGAATTCATCACCAGTTCATGAAAACTGAGTGGATGTGTTTAGATAATAAAAGGGAAATTCAGAGCGAATCAAATCATAAAGTTTTTATGTCTTAATAGAAGAAAGAAAAAGACACTAAAACAATAATTATAAATGATTCAATATTAGTCAGTTCAGTTTTTGTTAAACTACAATAGAGGTAGAGGACTAATAAAACTAGATATAGATAACTGACCCTAAAGAAAGATAAATTTAATATTCAAATTTAAATTTAAAATTTAAAATTTTCACACAGTTAATGATTGAGTCCCTCAAGTTCTTTAATATCTTTGTTTCATATAATGATGGGATGGTCAGAGAAGTCAACATTTTCATCATGATTCTAAGAAATTTGTGTGACTAAAAAATCTCCAAATTAAACCTTATTTGTTATAAGCAATTTGTCATTCAAAACTATTTTGATACAAAGGTGTCTGTAATTGTGGTATTTAAGTAAAGATCTTATGAAAAAACTATTTAGCATTTTTATTTCTTATTTTGGGGGGGCAAGCAAGTTGTGTGACTTCATTCCTGTAGCTGAATAGTATTCCATTGTGTCTATGGACCGCATCTTCATAATCTATTCATTTGTGGTTGGACATGTAGGTTAACCCTATATCAGAGTTATTTTACTCTCTGTTTTTAAAGTGCCATATGTAAAAGTACTTTATTTAAAAATAACTTCATTTTTTTTAAATGGAAACAGCCTGTAAATAAAAAAACTTGACATATTACATGGAGCAGTATATGGTTGAATAGTAGAATATCAAGGTGAGAAATTTCTGTATCATAGCTGACAACACTTACATTCAAAATCTTTTGAAGGAGGAAAAAAATTTAGATTTCCAATCTGCTAGTACAAACTTGTGAACTGAAAAGGTCATCGTTTTTGAGAGACTCTGGAGGAGCAAAAGTTCCCTGTGTAGCAAGGGCAAAGGAAGGAGATTGGATGATCTCAAGTGTGAAGTGATTGTAAGGTGTTGGCGAAGGATACAGGAAAAGGGAAAGGCCAAGAAACACAGCCAACTCTCAAGATCGTGTGTAGGTCTTCCGGGACATAGGTTATTGTAACAATCATGACAGCAGGGAGAAAAGGATTTAAGTAGAAACATGGAAATAGGATGAGTTAAGATCTCAGTTGATGTTAAGTAGAATGACCAGATTTTTCTGGAAGGAAAATTAGAAAGGTACTGAAAATGCAATCAGATTGGGAATATGATCAATCTCAAAAATCAACATTTTCTTACTCTATGTTGGAATACATGGGATATTCAGAAGAGAGGCAGGATTCGAATTGCTGATATACTTCTCAGAAATACTCTTGAATGCTTTGTCTGAAGGATTGCAGACAGAGAGCCTGAGCAAGCATGACTGAGTGGAGTGAGGAGGTAGAGAGAAAGAGAGAGAACGAGAGAGAGAGAAAGAACTCAAGGGATTAGTGTGCATGTTTTGCATAAAAGAATAAAAGTACACAAGCGCCCTGTCTGAGAGCAAAGATTACTTGATTTATTGTGACTACATCCCAGATATAATTGCGTTCCCTGAAAAAAATTTGCAGTCTCACAAAAACTTTTGTGTTGTCAAGTTAATACATATTTCTCCCAAATTTCTTACTCCTGCCATTCACAGTTCCAATAGCTGTCCTTCCAAGGGGGTTCCTTCAAAGGAAATACTTGAATTTAAGTTAGGAAAAATATAAAGAAAACAAGATAATGCGAATACACTGAGTTCCATTATATTGATTTGATAGTCATAACTATGGAACCAAAGAAGAGAATTTGATTTTAGGTTTCATTTGCAAGAACTCGAAAACATCAATGAAGAGAAGCTCTTTTGCTTTAAGGAAAAGTTAGTGTGCACTTCTGTATTTAAGTTGAGGGATTTAAAAGACACTAGATTTAATGATGCTTTATAAATTAATTACTTGAAAAGCAAATGACCACTTTTTCTTCCCCACCATTTTGTTTGGTTTTGCAACCTCACCCTGGATGTTTCTCAGGGGCTACTCTCAACTCTGTGACAAGTTGCTTCTATTGCTACTCAAGACACCATCTGGGACCAGGCATCAAACTTGGGCCTCTTAAATGAGAGTCCTTCACTCTAGTCCTTAGAGCCATAGGCAAGCCTTTCACTTGTTCTCCAATCTTTTCAAGCAATCACAAAAGCACAAGACAGTAATTTTTATTAACACCGGTTTGGAATTCAAAATAATGCAAGGATGGCTTGTTTTAGAATTGTTTATGGAATTATATAGTTTGATGGCCAACTTGATAGGCTACTGATAATCGGAAACTTCAGCTGTGCTCTGATCTTTTATTCTTATGTCTCCTTTCATGTATGCCCAGAGATTAATTTTGTTTATTGAAGTCACTTTCTTTAATTTATTTCGGTTTTCAGTGATACAATCTATCATGTTTGTGTTTGTTTGGTTTGGGCCTCACTATGCAATGTGCAGGTCTCTGTACTCAGAGATCACGCCTGATGATGTTTGGGGGACCACATAAGGTGTTGGGGATAGAACCCACATTAACCACATATAGAACAAGCACCTTACTTGCTGTACTAAGTCCCTTTGGCTCCAATAATCATCATCTTTATTATAAACAATCAAAAAGAGTACTCTCTTTATCTGTCTTCTCACTCTGATTCTATCATTTTTTTTAAAAATGCACCTGTTTGAATTTAAATATCTATCCTCCATGCATTGGTAAATATTTAATTAGCAAGTACTCTCTGTAAGAATGTTTTTAAAGTAAAAATCAAGAAGGCAGCAGCAGCTATGCATGTTTATGCATTAATCTGAACGATTACTTTTCACAGTTTCCACAGCCACTGCATAATTTTCCAGTGCTTCTTTATCCAACGCATATTTATTCAGCAAGCCCCTTTTTACAAAGAAAATTGTCTAAATGGATGCATGAACCTCTGAACTTAGTTTTATGTTTGGTGTCGTATTTTGTTAAAATTTCAGTGCAGAGTATTTTTCAGAGCAGTTATGGATTCATATTCAGGGACTTCGAAGTTTCCATGTAGGAAAATGTATCTTCCCTAGAAATATTGACTGAAGCCATAGAGACAAGCCTCTTGTAAAAAAAATACCCACTACCTTTTCTAACAAATATATGTTCTTTGGGTGAGTATACTCTCTGAAACTGTTGATTGCTTTAAGAAGATGAAGTAAAGAACGCTTGAGATAGTTATGAAGAAAAATTGCCATGTGGGAACCTAGCTGGATCCCATAACTTTGTTATCAACACTTTTAAGAACATGCTTTGGTTCTTTGTTGGGTTACACCTTATTTTACCCAAAACATTGATCATCCCTGGTTCTTTGTATGTTTGCTTACAGCTTGGATTTAAGACAGAGGTTGTCTTACTTGTAAACCTGGGTGGATTTACTGCCCCACCCTGGGAGTGGTCTCGGTACTCAATAAAAATGGCAATTCTGGCAGACAGGAGGGTAGAAGACTATTCTACCATTCTAGGTAGAAGACTGCCAGCCTACATGTGTTTCACCCTCAGCCTGGTTTGGATCATTTCATGCACCACTCTGATTCACCAGGGGTTGGAGATATAGCATGTGGGGTGATTTTGCAGCTCTTCATCTGCACAAAATATCCTCTTCCAACATACAAGGCTAGTAATTGGAATAAAAAAAAAAAACCTGCATTGGTATTTTTCCTAATGTTTGAAAAGTAAGTACTAATATTTGAAAGTAAGTACTGAGTGACATTAGTCACTCAGTTCCTCTTTAATGACAAGTCCAATGTAGAGGTTCTGGCAGCAGTTGGATGATAGCAATTGAGAATCAAGACTAAGAAATCCAATTCCCTAGCAGTCTGCCCTTTGACACTGGCGAGATTCTTAAATTGAGCCATCCTGGTCAGTGTGCAGTGGTCTCTCTTTGAGATTTTGACTTCTAGTTCCCCAGGACTCATCAGGTTGAACATTATTAGAACTATGGTTAAGAACTGTATTGTGTGTTTAGTGAAATATCTGTTCAAGTTTTCTGCCAATTTTTCAATTTTGTTGTCTTTTATTATTGAATTAGAAGAGTTCACTTGGATTAAAGCCCTTGATTTGATGGCTCCGTGGAGAATATGCTCTTCCAGATTGGTGGCTTACCTTTCCATTTTCTTAACAGTCTTTGGCAAAAGTCAGAAATATTCATTTTGTTGAAGATCCATTTCTGAACCATAATGCCATGCGGATTTCTTCCTAAAAATTTTTTTTTGGAGTTTTTGAGTTTAAGCTTTTATGTTTTACATTTTTGGGTGTAGGCTATATGATTCCACACAAAAGTTTGAAAAGTAGAGAAAATGAGCCTTTACCAACAGATGAACTTCTAACCTTACTTTCAATTATGAAATTCATTCTTTCTTTCTTTTTTACATTTTAATGTAAATTAGCTCCTTTTATAATATTGCATTCATTTTCACTGATGCATCTTATTTTTAACAAATTCTGCTTATTTTTAGAATTAGAGCTTCCTAATTTTCACAAAACATGGTAATTATTTTTATGAAAGTGACATTTTTCCTGTTAATGCTATATTTATTCACACAGTCCATTATAGAATAAATCATATTTCATCCAACTAAATATATCATCTTTATTGTGTTTAAATTTGTATGCATCTTTTCTAGTTACTCATGTATGTGTATATGTACATATATGATCACATATGTACAGGTACTATGTAGAAGTAATGGTGTTTATACACCTTTACTACTTTGACTTTTCCATTTAAAATTTAAAGTGAAAAATATTTTTTTAAACTAAAATATTTTTCACATCGTTGTTTATTAAAATAAACTAAGAATACATCATATTCTCTGACATACAGATGATTATTAAAAGGTATCTGGAATTTCAAATTAAATATTACTCTCATGTGGAAATGCACCATTTCTTTCCAAAGAAATAGAATTCAACCATTCTTTCAACTCAGTTGTTAGCATACAACTATATCTCAGAAAAAAATTGGGTGACTTTGGCATAATTAAACATGATGTAGAGTAAATAGAAGTTAAGAATCAATTTGTGATACCATTTAAGCTCTCATCACTTAGAGATTTGTGATACACTTATCTTGCTTTAGTATGCATAAAATTCCATTAACAGGTAATGAGGTTGTATAGAATCTTGGGGAAAAAATTCTAAGTGTCCTGAGATGCGTTCATGTATTTATTTCCAATACATTGTTTAGAAATTAGTTTAGTCTGAGCAAAATGATTCTTTAAAAATAGGACATGACTTGCTGTTTTAAAATGATGCGTTATTTGGAATTCTGCACTTGTTTGATTTTTTTTTTTGTTTTGTGTTGCTAAGAATAGACCCCAGGGCTACAACACTGGCCCTGGATATTTTGAATTTTATAGATTGAACCTTACTAGTTGAAAAGAAGAGCATGTTTTAATGTTCAATTATTTATGAGGCAGTATAAAATGCCTAATTCAATGAACTCAGGAAAACACAAATCAGTTTATTCTTAATCTATGCATCTTATTAAAAATATTAGGGGCCGGGCAGAGGCGCTGGAGGTAAAGTGCCTGCGCTAACCTACGACGGACCGCGGTTCGATCCCCCGGTTCCCCATATAGTCCCCCGTGCCAGCCAGGAGCGACTTCTGAGCGAATAGCCAGGAGTAACCCCTGAGCATCACCGGGTGTGGGCCAAAAACCAAAAAATATATATATATATATTAGAGGTTTCTGACACATTTTATTTTGTCACCACTGGGTGAAACTTTGGAGAACCAATAGCTGTGAAAGATCATTACAAGTCTAAATATCAGGTAGCTTGTTTCTATGGAAGCCTGGGCAGCTCTGTGTCCTGGTTCTCTTGGCCAACATCCTTTTTATTATTTATTTATTTATTTATTTATTTTTGGTTTTTGGGCCACACCTGGTGACACTTAAGGGTTACTCCCAGTTATGTGCTCAGAAATTGCTTTGGCTTGGGGGACCATATGGAATGCTGGGGGATTGAACTGTAGTTCGTCCTAGGCTAGGGTGGGCAAGGCAGACACCTTACCACTTGTGTCACCACTCCGGCCCCTCAACCAAAATTCTTATCTCCTGCTGCATCAAAGAAGTCTTTAGAATTGATATAAAGCTATTTGCATAGCACTTTTGTTTTTAATATATGGTTTCCAGCCTCCTTTGCTTGCATTTTGTCATTGCACAACTGCATGAAAGATGAACTTTGAGTCATTAAAGCCAGAAATATTTGAGTTTTCAAAGTCTGTAATACTCTGTGGAAGAGGAATTGGGGGATAAGAGAGAGAGGACATCTGTCTGGGAGGTATGAGTGTGGATAGGCCATGAGTGAACAAAGCAACACTGTGGCTGGGTTTCCCAGCATCAAATTCCTTCACCCTTACTGCAGTCAGAACACAGTAAAGGGAAGGAAGGAAACTAAGTCAGCTCTTTAGGAACCCAAATCAACAAATAAAATGAAAAGTGAAGTGAAATGGAGGAGAGTTGTTGAAGACCGCAGTTGTACAGAAGTAGGAAAGCTTTTAAAGGTTCCTGATTGCATCCAGAAACTTTCAAAACTGCATGTCAGCTCATAAAAGATGCTCAGTCTTCCAACCACATCATCACTAATTATCTCCTTGCAGGGGACTGGCTCTTTGTAGTAAGGAATGCAAGAGTGGGTGGGGAAATATGCAGGTTACAAATGTGAAATTTAAGAGACTTGGAAGGAAATAGAAAAGGTTAGTACCTAATTTTTTTTAACTTATAATATGTTTCTTTTTTTCTTTTTCAGGACAAAGCCATAGCATTTTGCGAAAGTTTCAGAATAGGCTCTCAGTTGAGCAAGAGATATTTTTATTGATAATAAAGAAGGGCTATGGAAGAGATGGGTGTATGTTAAAGAAAACCCAGCAGATAAAAGACCCACTTGCTGACTAACCTTAAATGATCTTGCTGATTACTTAAGAGATAATAGATAATAATAACTATGATGATAATAAACTATGATGATAGCGAGGTGATCCTAAACATCATTGGCCTCAAAATACAGAAACACTGACTTCAAGTCAATTGTGATACTAGCAATCCTAAACACATTCGTTATTAGACATGGTAATAGAAACGTGAAAAGAATGGTTTGCAAAATTTCATAGCACACAATACTCCCCAAGAGATAAAAATTTTAAGTTCAGCATATTAAGATAGTGACAGATGTCACAAGCAGAGTATCATGCAAATTTCAACAATATCTGTAATCAGAGTTTATTAAAAGAATCCTAGAAAGAGCTAGTAGAACTTGAAAATATTAAAATAAAAGTCGTTCCAGAAATAGATTATAAAACACTAGAATAAACATGCTGTAGACAAATGGAAAGAACATTTCTAATGTTCCAAAAAATCATACAAATAGTTGAAAATGATGTTTAAGAGGAGTGGAAAAGAGAAGGTACCTCTAATTCTATATCTCTCTATTTGATCCGAATAAATGTGTGGCAACATATTAAATGGAAAGACAAAAATATTGAAATTGTAGCACAATAAACACATTTCTACAATGAAGTTATAAAAATAAAAATACACTTCAAAATTTAGAGTCTAAATAGATATAGGTATACAGAAAACTCAACAGTAGAAAAAAATCATCTTTGGTGAAAAACAGAAAAATACCAACCTCTTCAGTCATTAAAGAAATTAACAGATTAACATATTTCTTAAGGAAAGATTTGGATAAATCATAAAAAGAAACAAACCTTCAGGGTCCTAAGAGGTAGTGTAGAGCTTAGTTTTATCTGGCACCTGACCCAATGAGGTTTGATCCTCTTTAACCCATACGATTCCTTGAGCCCTTCCAGGAGTGATCCCTAAGCACAGGTCTTAGAAAAAGCCTAGGGTCCTTCCAGTTGTTATTCAAAAATTATAAAAGAAAGATAAGCACCTTTAAATATAAAGATAAAGAACCATGGAACGACTATGTAGGAATTCACTCACTATTTCTCTCATAAACTCTTATAAAGGATCCTGCTTTGAATAAATTTAAGCAACACATAAAATTGGAGTTCTATTAGCATTGGGATGCTGACACTCATAAATCAGTGTACATATACTCATATAGAAGCACAAAGATCCTTACATACAAGTTTATGCATATGGTCCTTCTGTGCTTATGTACAAGTGTATTCCAGTCAAATTATAGTTGTTCATCTAAATAAAATTAAAAGGTAGGGAGATAATATGTGATGATCTATCTATATTATGGTAAAGCCCTATCTATATTTTATAATGTGTGTGTTGATAATAAGAGTACAATGTAACTGTGTTAAAGGGTTTAAATTTATTTCAACATTGTTCACAGCAGGGATACAAGAGATTGCTTACAAGGAAAGATTGAATGATTTTTTTTGTGAAGGTATTGCAATAATAGTGGCCATTAGAATAAACATACTATCAGCTTTTTTGTTTTTTGTTTTTTGTTTTGGGGGGCCACACCCGGTGACGCTCAGGGTTTACTCCTGGCTATTCGCTCAGAAGTTGCTCCTGGCAGGCACGAGGGACCATATGGGGAACTGGGGGAATTGAACCGCTGTCGTCCTAGGTTAGCACAGGCACCTTATCTCCAGCGCCACAGCCCGGTCCCCATACTATCAGTTTTAAGATATATTTTGACCATGTCTAAATAGATTATATAAAGTTATGAAAATAAAGAAATAAAATCAAATCTTTGATAAAAATAAAAAAGTTATGAAAATAAAGAAATAAAATCAAATCTTTGATAAAAAATAGGCCATGGAGACAAAATATATCTAATAAAACTCAGATAAACAATATTAATCATCATTAAAATATGAATAAGTTTAGTTCACCTATAAAAAAGTCAAGGCTTCAAATTGACTTAAGGAAAAATCCAAGGTAAATATGTCTGTAATATATATGTTAAATCAAGGAGGTTTAAAGGATCATGCTAAAATCAGTTTTGGAAAGATTAAAAAGATGGAGAAAAATATACTTGTATGTTAAAAAAAACAAATCACAACCTTTATTTTTAATATCATGAGATCAGAGCAAGGCATGAAAAAATTAAGACACTTTGTATGACTAGTGAAAATATTCACAAACAGTAAAAGTCTAAGCTATTTCTAGTGACCCACCCTATAATAAAGTAAGGACTTTCTAGAAATAGTCACGAAAAATAATATGATGAGTCCGTAAGTACAGAAAGAAGTTTGACCTTCCTTATTTTATTGCAGACTAAAGTAAGTAAAATTAAACTGAGTAGATGAGTTGCTGTAGAAACCTTTTTTTGGGTAATATACTCGGCATGGGGCAATATTAAGGAGGTATGTATTTATAAACGTTGCTTAATTGCATATAAAATGTTGCAATGCAATCCCTGTAAAATTAACTTGGCAAATATTTTGCAATTATGGGTACATCTATCTTTTAATTCAGCAATTCTGTATCTAGAATTTCATTTCACTTACCTCAATATATATGGACATAAGCAAAAAATTTTTATTATAGATGTGCCTGTACTGTAAACAAACAGAAGTAGTTTTTTCTTTTTAACAGCACTGCTGGCACAAAGTTGGTATATTGCTGAATAGAGAATTTTGCACTTGGAAAAGTCATTTCAGGATACCTCTACAGATTTTAAGAGTGAGTCTCTATATCACAATAATAAAATCATCATAGTATAAATATTAATATATTTTGTGGCATATGCTTGTATCTCTACCCATACAATAAGGTGGGATGAATATCTCCTTTATAGGAAAGATAAGCTTTAAACTTAAATAATTATAAAGGAAAGTAGAGAGTATTGTAGAGGGGAAAGTAAGAGAAGCCAGATTTCCCTAAATATTATGTAATTCAGTAGTTATAGCCTTGAAAATAATTTTTATGTATTCATAAAGAAATGGAAATTTGTTATAATAATTCCTAAGGTAGGTTTACTCAGAGTAACAAATGACTATAACTATATGTCAAGATAATTTTAAGACTGTTTAAATTTTTTAAAATTTATGTCAGGGGATAAAATTTATGGAACTAAACATTTTAAAGAATAATCATCTAAACTTTGTCTGCAATTTTTTCATGCAAATTTACCAAGCAATTAAAATAACTGGATGCTGACCTTGTTAAGTACATCACTGGGTCCAAAACCAAACCTGTGTGAAATTTTACAGGGCATATTATCTAATTTTTCCAAAAGCAAAGGAAAAGGAAAACTCAAACTACGAATAACCAAAAAGTTGAAATGTGGCAGAGGGATGGTTTCTGACTTTTCTGGCTATCCAAGAGGCATTGCTAAACTCTGAGCATGAATTTTCTGCCATCCTGGTAAATTGAGTAACTATGGACGTCTTTGGATCCAAATCATAGAGCAGATTGGGAGGTGGGACCACCTTGGCTGTGGTCTGGTACAACCAGAATAGTCACAAAAATTGGCAACTGTTTATGGAGACCTTGGAAGCCCTGGGGAAAACAGTTTTCAGGACGACAACAAATCAAGGAAGAAGAGTGTATCAAGTCACCTTCCAAAGCGAAATGTTTTCATTAGCAGCAAAGAAACATGATTGAAAAAAAAAAATCAGTTTCTTGGCTGGAGTATTTTGTTGAGTAACTGGCAGGAGGTAATTACTGTAAGATGGATATGTCAATAAGTACACAAAGCACCTATTCTTTATTTCAAGCACAAGGAGAACATTTTAATAAAAGTTTAGGGTAAGTGGTTTTGTCCTAGATGGCTGGGAAGGATGGTGGGAATGAGAAAGGTAGGGCACAGCTCAGGTTTGGGGCAGTCTAACTTAATGCTACTGTTTTCTGAACTCCACTCTACAGAACAATTCAGAATATATTAATGGGCAACATATGGAGAAGTCGATAGTTTGTGTATTTCCTGATTCCATATTTTTCTGATCTAAAATTTGTTTATCCTGGACTATTATTTTCTTTCATTTTAATTTCTCTAATTTTATTTAATTTTAGCTCTGCAATATTGACAAATCTTTCACTGCTTCTCCATGTGCACCAGTCATTTAACTCAGTACCATCCTATGAAGGCAATAATTTGTAGCTATTAAGAACGAGATTTATTAACAGATTGTTATAAATGGCTACTATCTTGAAGTTTCCTGTTTCTGCTATTTCACTGAGGGTCTTTTTTAAAATCATGGTTGGCTGTGGGTCTTATCAAAAACTTTCTCTGTATCCATTGATATGACCATATAATTTTTATATTTGCTTTTATGTATGTGTTATGTTTTATTACTTGATTTGTGTATATTGAGTCATCCTTGTATATATGGGGTGAATCTCACTTGATTGTGGTGAATGTTTTTTTAATATATAGTTGGACTCAGTTTGCTAAAATTTTGTTAACTATTTTTTCATTGATATTCATTAGGGAGATTGGTCTAAAAAGTTATTTTCTATAAGTATCTCTGGTGTAGTATTAAATATCAGTTTCATGGAAGGTTGCATTTGTAGAGGCAGTAGATCTCTGAATGTTTGATAGAACTCAAAGGTTGAGATGGGACATTTGTTCTTGGGGATAAGTTTTAAATTGTTTCATCATTTAGTGTATATAATAGTGTATATAATTTAGTGTACAAAACATCTTGGCATTTTATTTCTATGTAAAAGTGGAAACTAATCATTGTAATAATAATCAGTTGATCAATACTGAAACTGTTTAAAATTGAAAACCATGCAGGTTTCATAATCAATCTTTTCCATTTTTAGAATAATACTGCTTGGATGAAATAAATTATTTCTGCTATACCCCTTGTAGACCCCAGCAATGTAACGCTGGAAGGAAAATAAATAAGCTAAAATTATTGAAATCTAAGATTCATTATTGGGAGCCAGAAGGGCTAACGTTAAAACTGTGATTTTGTTTCATAACTGCAATAATCAATTTAAAAATATTAAAGGAAAATTCTTCATTTCCCAAAGGAGTAAAGTTTAGAAGAATGTATACCAGCAAACCCATGTAAGTAATTTAAGAATTGAATTTTGAGAAGCTATAGCGATAGTACTATGGAAAGATTACTTACTTTCCAGGCAGCTGATTTGAGCTGAATCTCTTGCAGTCCCCAGAATCACCCCACATGGCCCCATCAGGAGTGACTTCTGAATACAGAGCTAGGAGAAAGCCCTGAACATATATGCTGTGACTGCAGAACAAAAGAAAATTAAATCTTGAAACTCTCTTCCAGGACATTTTCAAAATGTCAATATATTTAAAGATAAAAAAATTCTTAAAGCAAATGTTTCATTAGTATAAATTTATTAGTTCTTTAAAATATCAATAAACAAGAGAATCTAATGCTGTTTAGTGTAATTAATGAACTTTCATGCAATTTTACTTGAAATAATACTCATTTCTAAATTTTTGGATGTCTGAATATTTACTCATCTGAAAAAAAAGAGTGAAGGCCATACTGACTTCAGTCCTAGGCAACTACCTCTTGCTCCAACCCAATCATATTGATGTGAGTTTAATGGCTCCCAGCACTGCTGCATCTAATATCATCAGAAGTTAATTTAGGGCTCCTTTCCCATAAGCAAACTGGTTGTGAAGCATTCTTTATAATAATGATAAAGATGATACACAAAAATAAAATTAATTTAAGTAAAAAATTTAAATAAGGGGCCAGAGAGATAGCATGGAGGTAAGGCATTTGCCTTGCATGTAGAAGGAGGGTGGTTCGAACCCCTGCATCCCATATGGTCCCTGAGCCTGCCAAGAGCAATTTTTGAGTGTAGAGCCAGGGGTAACTTCTGAGCACTGTCAGGCGTGACCAAAATCCCCCCCCAAATTTTTAAATAAAATAAATTTAAAGGAAAAATGAGGTTACTTAATCATATATGATAATAAGAAGAATAACATCTAAAATCATAGTCTTGATGATCATCATAGCAAGTGATTTAATGGACACTAACAAATGATCATTGTAGAGCTTACATGGAGAAACAAATAGACTCATAAAAGCCAATACAATATTGGAAGAGAAAAGTTGGAGTAACTCAACATTAAAACTCAGTCTAAGGTTATAATAACCAAAACTGTATGCAAGTGGTAGCATAAATAAGTACATTTCTCAACAGAGCAGAATAGAAAACTCAGAAACTCACATAAATCCGATCAATTGGTCTTGGATGAAAGAGGAAAATGCACTGCAACCTAGTCTTTTCAGCAGAATGTTTTAACAACTGAAAAGTCATGGGCAAAAAAATAAAAGCAAAACTGTTTTTCTTCCTTTTCCTCCCTTTTTTTTTTTTGTGAAACTGATTTTTATAGTCCCAGAAGAACTCCTCCAGTTTTTTGCTTGTTTAAATTTTTGCAGCCAATTTATTTCTTTTTCTATGTTTTCTTACCTTCAAACAGAACCACAAAACTTGAATCATATTGTTCTGCATCACAAATTGAGGGGGAATAATGGAGGGCACCAAGACCAAACAGTCATATGAACATCAAGTAGAAATAAAAAATGGTCAGACTTAAACACAAAATCCAAAGCCAAAGACAACATAATCCATACCCAATCTACAACAAGCTAGACACAGAAGGGACCATTTATACTAGTAGCCTGAGGGGCAAAGGAGGGAGTGATATGGGATGCATGCTGAAAACAGGGATAGAGGGAGGACAACATTGGTGGTGGGAATGCACCTGATTCAATGTCACTATGTACCTGAAATACTACTGTGAATGATTTGTAATCCATTTTGGTCAAAATAACAGTTAGTAACAAAAAAAAGCAAATCTGCACAAAAGATCCTACACCTTTGCAAGCATTAATTTAAAATGTATCAGAGACATAAATGTGGATCTCAAAACGAGGCAACACCTGTAAGATAAAATAAGAAAACTCTAGCGAGCTTCAAATATGGTGATGACTTTTTAGATATAGAGTCAAAGACAGTATTCATGAAAGAAATAATTTTATTAAATTTATAACCCAATCTTCATAGATAAGATAAAAGAATAAAAAAAAGAATTACAAACTAGGGAAAATATTTGTTGGAGACATATCTACATGTCCAGAATAAACAAACTCCAAGATTAGAAAGCAACCAACTGTTTTTAAAATGGCCGAGGATCTTCATGGACTAAATAAGATATTCAGCTGACAAGTATCCTAAGATAAAGATGCTCACTTTGATGTCATTGATGAAATGCAGATGCAAATAATGATGATGTGACACGACATACCTAGTGATGTCAAAGGTTGGCAATTATATTGGACAACAGGAATGCTTTTAAATGTTGGCAGTAAAATAAAGTGCACTCACTTTAGAAGTCACTGGTATTATTTTTTCTTGTTTGTTTTTGTTTCTGGGCCACATCCAGTGACGCTCAGGGGTTACTCCTGGATATGTGCTCAGAAATTGCCCCTGGCTTGGGGAACTGCAGTCCATCCTAGGGACAAATTTACTTCCTCTCTTATTACAATACCAAGGCAGATGAATTATCAAAATTTAGATCAATAGTGATCAATTTATAATAACTGTTGTATCTCTAAATGGGGTTCCTGAAGTTATTGTAGTAGAAGAATTTCTTGACTGCAGTTGCTGCTGGTTGGACTGTGTTACTATTTAGTGTGTTACTGTTGAGCTTGGTGGTCTTCTATGTAGCTGTCTCATTAGATTTGTTGTGATCCTATTGAGGAGAAAATACCACAAAATTGTGAGGTGTAGATTCCTTCTAAAACAGTACTTAGTAGTAAAAAAAATATTGAGTTTTGAAACAATGTGAAGGAAACCCAAGTTGATACCTAAGTGAAAAATGGGTCAATTTTATGGGTACATAAACTGGACACAAAGGGTTAATTTAAAACATGAATTCCAAATTGCAATATTTTGGGAAAGGTTAATACTTTGATGACAGGTGTGAAAAATAAAAGTGTATTGGCACTATAGACAATGACTTGGGTTGGACAACCTAGTGTGCCTGGAACCTAGATTCGGTCTTATGCCAGAAAACTCCAGGGGTAAGGTCTCCTTGTATTTAGGCCAAGGCTTTTCCTTTCCATGTCCCCTATATTTTGCTGGGCCTATGCAAACAATTTCCACTCTAACACCATATTTGCTGTGCTCCTTTGACTCATCCTTAATGACATAATGTATTATGATCAATTATGTCAACAATACTATAGCTTAATGTTAAAGGAGTTACATAAATTTTGTGGCTTTAGATTGCTTTGTGTACTGCTAAGAAATGTTATAATGTACTACAATCTGGGACTTGAAAGACAAAGTAATTGTGCATGTGTTTGTTTTTATTTTTCTTAATGTCTTTTTGACTGATAATTCAAAATTAAGGTGTCAGCAAGGGGATTTCTTTTGAAAACTCTGTTTATGGGTGATTGTATCCCCACTGTAACTCCACCTTTCTTGATCTCTTTGTCTTTATAAAAAAATAAAAAATAAAAATGATGCCCATGTTGTCGGGATAAAAAAAAATTGGTGACAGGGAAAAAAATAAGTTGTGGGAATTATGATGAGGAGGTGGTAGGGATACATGGGCGATTACAGGGGATTGTGTATGGCAATGACAATACCCTAGGGCTCTTACCATAATAGATGCATGTCATTATAAACTTTCTCTAAGCCATACAATCTACAAATCCAAGGGTGAATCCTAAGAAGAACTGCAAACCTTGAAAATTATTATTCGTCAGTATTGGGTTATCCTTGGTAAAATTAAGAAAGTATAATTCTGGTGAGTGATTTTGATAATGGGAGAGAACTCTTGTGTAAGACTAGGTAGAGACTATACAAAATCTCTCTTCCTCGTATAGCTCTATGACAGTTCTTAAACTTATATGTTATGTATCTTTTAAAAAATTTTAAGTATCATACACATGACTTTTAAATGTTCCAAATGTTCCCAAATTGTTTCTTTTGATGCACACTGAAATATTATATCTATTAACTCCTGAGAAAAGAGTAAATGCAAGTAAAATCTCATTTCTTTAAAAAAAATTGATTTATAGACACTAGGGGATGGATTCAAGTGTTAAAGAAATGTTATGTATAAAATATTAATGAAAAACTAGAGTAATAATACAGATAAAGCAGACACTTGCACATTATAGACCTGGGTCAGTCTCACTGGCATCACTTCTAGTTCTCTGAACACCACTAAGGATGAACTCTGAGCACTGTTGGGTGTGGAAGCAAATTCATAAAAAAATAAAAAGAAAACAAAGTTTTATGAACTGGGTGTGTTGTATGCTAGTAAATGTCAGATCTTTCAAAAATACCCAGAAGACATAAGCAAATGTGATATTGTATGCAGCATGACTGAAGGGCCACAGAATTGTCTCCTACCTCCAAAGCATTGTAATTCTTTTCTTGTAAACTGCTATATCCTGGTACCTTTGGGTTATGGACTTTGTCTCCAGAAATGTCTGTCAAAATATTAGTAAAAAAGGTTTCCTAACAGTGGAACTGAGTTTTTTTCCCCAATAGGAAATTATATTTTTCATAGTCCTTCTGAATACAGTTTACTAATAACATCCTGAATTCAGAACTACTAGAGACAGGAATTTCATTTTACTTATCTATGTGTGCTCAGAATTTTATGATAGTGCCAGGTGTACAAAAAGTCATAGTTCACATGCACTTAATAAAATGCAATGAAAAAATAATCTGCAGTCTTTGCTCAAGCTTTTAACAAGACTGAGCCTAGTAGACTATCCAACGATACATGAAAATGAGGCAAGAACAGGTCAATGTTGATAGTCTTTGGATAGACAAGCCTGAACACTGATTCAGGGAGGGCATTTCCAGAAGGAGTTTTAAAATTCCTTATTATAGAAGGATATTCAGCCATTAACGAATCAAAATTAAAGGAGATGGAAAAAACTTCCAATATAGCTAAAAATTCTGAGGTTTTACTCTGATTAGGAACAGGTAGACCAGGAGTTAAACTAGAGAAATATTTCTCCAAATTAAATCCTTGTCATGGCTTAGAAAATAAGTACGACAATCTTCTCCAAGGGAAAATATCAGTATAGATTATTTCAGAATTTCAGGAAATAAACAAAATAAAGATAGGGTTCATAAAAATAAGAATAAAATGAAAGATAGGAAGCTCACTGCTGAATTTCTTTCCATAAAGTAAAAAATTAATTTTTTAAAATTTATTTGGGCGGGGGACCAGAGAGATAGCATGGAGGCAGTACATTTGCCATCCATGCAGAAGGCTGGTGGTTCGAATCCCTTATGGTTTCCTGAGCCTGCCAGGAGTGATTTCTGAGCATAGAGCCAGAAGTAACCCCTGAACACTGCCAGATGTGACCCAACAGCCCCCACCCTCAAAAAAATTTAAAAAAATTTTATTTGGGTCTTATTTTGACTTATTTTCATTGCTTGAGGTTAAAAAAGGGCAGATATAACATATTTACACCAACATATTATATAGTATTCACCCATACATTATAAAAAATCTTTCCATGTTTTATGTTGAAGTATTCCTACTACAAATAATTCTAACCATTTATTGCTTATTCTTCATTAATAGAAAAATACAATTTATTAATATGCCAGTGAGAAAATAATCTTTGGTTTGTATGGACAACATATAAAATTATAGAATCTCCTTTTTGTAAAACATATATATATATATATATATATATATATATATATATATATATATATATATGCACCCTTACAAGCCTGCTTTGCTTATTTGAAGATGACAATGTAGCCAAAGTATCATAGATTTGTGCCTTTTATAATAATCCATTTGCTTTTTATAAAAATTGATTTCAGTAAAAAAATACATGTTTTCAAATACACTTGAAGGTCTTTGGAGTAGCTTATTGTGCAAGTTAAATTTGAGAATCTTTCATCACCAATTACCGTTTTGGCATTGGAATATTCAGAAAGAACACAGTATTCTATTTAAAAGTAACAAATTGAATGTTAAAGAATATTTTCCTCCCTAACATACACACATTATTTATGGTAACCATAATAAATGTTTATATGATCAGATATATTCAATTATAAGATAGCTGTCTTTTATAGCTGTCAGATAGTCCTTCATAGTCTCAGATGGTACTCAGAGAAGTGTTAATTGAGATCAACTTTCAAAGGTAATTAATCATTTAGACTGGAAAAGTTCATACTTTTAAAGTGTTACATGTATATAAAAAATAACCAAAAGAAAATTTTAATTATCAGTGAACTAAATCATATCACAAATATAGTTTCTTCTTGATTGCAGCCTGTCAAGAATATCCATTAGCTCTAACTTATATTTTGCTTAATCCTAACAAGTTTCTTTCTAACCTCATTATTTCATCAAAACTTCTCACCAAAGAACTCTTGAATCTGAACAAAGTCCCTCTCCAAGTTCTCGTTGTCCTTAATATTTGTGTGATTTGAAATATACTGGTCCTCTTTTCCCCAGACCCAATAAGATTCTAAGTCCGCATATTTGCTTTGTAAGGCATTCCCTCTGGACTCTAGCTGAATTTTCTCATTTAATTTTTACAACTCTGCAGGAAGATCTTGAACTCCAATGTTTGTCTCCTTCCAAGTACAATAAAATGGCTATAACCTCTTAATAGGCAGATACATCCTAGAAGGTGTGTGTGCTTGTCTATGTATTTGTGTATGTAACACACAAACATGACCTTCTGTGATTATGATGTGACTGAAACATGATGTGGGTTAAAATCAGCCATTCTCTATGGTGTTGGGATGATCACTACCATGATGACAGAACTCAGTGTGTTTTTCTTTCAACTTAGTAATTTTAGTCCTTTGAGTCCTGACAACCTCTGCTGTATTCTCATATAGGCAAAACTATATATGTTATTCTCTTTTATAGTGGCTTTGAGCAAAGGATTTGGTTTGATCCAAGCATAGGAATGAAGGTGCAGTTTAAATAACAAGAGGTTAATGCTATTTTGTTGATTAATGGTCAGATTAGAAATTAGTGCCAGAATAGATTATACAAACATGATTCTTTCTTCTAAAAATCATATCTCTATGAGACCCCAAATATCAGCTATCCAACTCTAAGATAAAGAAAAAAAAGGACCTTTGGTTAGGGGAAGAAGGAATTATCTCTAGTAATATAAGGGAAGCCTCTTATTAGTTTAATTTCCCTGAACTTATAAAGTCCTCAAGGAAAACTATTAGAACTAAAATTTCTAATGTACCTATTTATAAGAAATTGATGAAACCCACAAACTACTTTCTGCAGTTATAGTAATGTTTGTGGCCATGGTTCTAAGAGCCAATTTCTTAAACTGATTTCTTAAGTTGTAACTTTCATTTTCGTCAGCAGTCTTTATAGAAGAGAAATGATTTCATGGTTATAATAACAGTTAAAAAATTGTCAAACCCAAAGAGTTAAACGTTCAGATTTCACGGAAAATTGAGTTACAATAGTTGGATAAATTTAATCTCTCCAATTCATTGTATTCATATGCATAATAAAAAACACAAATATAACTCTCAACCAAAACAAAATTGTAAGCTTTATAATACCTTGCCCATATTATAGATGCCACCAAATGTAGATGTTTGTCTATCTTAATTAAAATGTAAATCTTTCATAGTATTTAAATCATAGATAAATAACACTGACTATTGCACTACATAATGCATTTTAATTTATATATATTTTTGGGTCATACCTAATAGTGTTCAGGGTTTACTCCTTGCTCTGTGCTCAGTGATCATTTTTATGTGTACAAAGCAAACACCCTACCAGCTGGACTGTCTTCTCTCCAGTCTGCATGCAGAAATTTGAAAATTCCACTAAGGGCCTAGAGTGATAATACAGTGGGTAAAGCATTTGCCTTGCAAGTGGCTGGCTGATGTAGATTCAATCTCTGGTCTCCCATATGGTCCTCCTTAGCACCATCAGGAGTAATATCCCAGAGCAGTCAGGAGTAACTCCTGAGCATTGCTAGGAGTGGCCCAGTAAGAAAATAAAAAAGTATGAAAAAGAATAGCATTCATGTTTCAGCATCAATGCCAAAGACTGTTGTTACTTGTAGCAAAACATTTGAGACTGGGAATGTATGAAGTACTTTAATGAACTTGAGAAAAGTATTTGATATACTCAAGGTAAAAAACACACACACGACACATTAATCTGTGTGATTTATATAGCTTAAGTTTTCATCCCCTTTTCACTCTTATGGAGCCTCCTTTATTCATTATGTTTTCTGAGAAAATTGAGAGAATTGCTCCTCTAGCCCATTACACCATAGAAACTGAGAAATATTATCCTTCTTGATTATATTCTGCTTAGACCTGTTGATACTGGTTGGATATATCCTTCCATAAAGGAGAATATGCCTCATTTAATTAATTTAGGTAGACTTGATATCTTCCAGGAACTTGAAAAATCTTAGCTTAGAAACCTAAGCTATAAAATTAAAGTGCTAGGTAATATGTCCACCTTCTAGAGAAGATCAGTAGAAAGTTTCTATTCATTTTATAGATCAGAGAAAGAAATTACTAGTTTTTTTCATCTCTATTAATTTTGACTTCCTTAATGGCTTTATAGACTTGAAACACAAGTATTTGTGTTCAAATCAGTGGAATGAGAGTACACAAAAGCAAAAACTAACCAAGCTGTTAATCTTAGGACATCTCAAAGTAAGCTGCAGGCAAGATTGAATTTTTGTAGGCTCACTGTACCTTCATCAAGAATTTTTTTCTTGAGTCTGTGTACTCCAGTTTTCTAAGGAGCAGACAACCGACCACTGGGGATCAACCATACAGTCTCATAATGAATATTCCTTATCCTACATTAAATGTGTAATCAATAGAGTAGAGAAGCTCAGATGACATTGACCACCGGTATTATGACTTCAAAAAGTTGCTTAACCATTCTGTCTTTCTCATCTAGAAAAAGGTGAATAATTTCTATTTACTATTACTATGATTACCTAAAATATAGTTAGTGCTATATATAATAAAACAGTATAATCAATCTGTTGTTCTTTGTATTCTGTGCTGATATTGACATATATAAAATCTTTATTTTATGTGGAGAAAGAATCTGAGTTCCTTAATGTTATTTTTCATCTTTGTACGTCTGAAAATTTTGGTTATGGCAAGAAAAAGAGAAGCAAACTTATTCCACTTAAAGCAATGATTTCTAATGTAATTTTTGGATGTACTTTAAAACATATATTCTCTACATGTCACATATGCTGAAATGTCTATTAATATCTGAAAATATGCTGTGTACTGGGAATATAGTGAAGAATAAATGAGATATAATTTCTGCTTTAATGGAATGGGGAAAGTGTACTTTTATTTACTTCATTCAACAATAGTTTTTGAATATCTATAATGTATACTACTCAAAGCAATATTATAGTGAAAAAGAAATCATTTTCTGAAGTCTATATTATGGAGCTAAGAAAGAAAAAGTGAGAGATAAAGAGGAATATCCTAAATTCTTGCTCATTCTCCCCACTTTTGCTTCTTTTAATAAATCTGTCACTAGATATTAGAAAGGATAAAAGGTAAATGTAGATTGAGTCTTGTTTTTCTACACATTTTATTATTCTCCATAATGGAAACACTTTTTTTTTTTTGGTTTTCGGACTACACCTGGCAGTGCTCAGAGATAACTTCTGGTTCTGTGCTCAGAAATCACTTCTGGCAGGCTCAGGGGACCATATGGGCTGCCTGGAATTGAACCAGGTCTGTCCCAGGTTGGCCATGTGCAAAACAAATGCCCTATTTCTGTGTTATCACTCCTGCTCCAGAAGCATATTTTGTAACACCACAAAACAATATTTTTATTTCCTGTTCATCTCCTCTAATGACAATCATCTAATCCAGCAAACCCAAGTTTTACACATGTAAAACATGTAATGTTCATTTGCTAGCTACTCCTTTTACCTACACAAGATATTACAAACTTCAGAGATATTCAGAAAAATGCTTGTCTCTCTTATGTACACACAGCTGTACACATGACCATATATTGATGTTATTGTATCCACCCATTTATATTATGAACTAATGTACAGTTCAACAAATATTTCCACTACTAAAAGACCAACCCAGTCTCATTCTTACCTCCACTACAGAAATCCTGCCAGTACAGAGAATGTAAAACAATAGCCAGTATTTATTTCAATCTTTTATTAAAATATGTATTCAGTTAGAGTTCCAAAATAAATGCTCTTGTCCTTTTACTAGCAAATTTTAATTTTATCTTTTATTGTTTATAGAACTAAGACTCCCTTCTAATAATTGCAAATTATAATATTATGAAGTTTCAGGGTATATGAAAATAGAAAGACAACATGTTTTTAGATGCAAGGTAAGACTAGGAAATGCTTTGGAATAAGAAATTAGAAATATGTAAGAAATGAGCCAAAGTTGGGAGAAGAGCATTTATTTGAGTCAATAAAGTGCTAAAGAATATCTTAGAAATTGAAACCTATTTCACATAGATGAATACAGTAACCAGAGGAAAAGTGATACAACATGAATTGGGTAAATTAGTAGAAGACAGAATAGATGCTGACCATTTGTAACTGTGGTACTTAGTGAAATAGCTAAGGTATGTAATAATCCAAAGGTGTCCAATGATGGATAAATGGATTATGAAGATGTGGCATACAACACCATGAAACTTGTGTAGTTTCAAGGAATAGTGTAACTGCAAGGTATGATGAAACCATGAGATTCACTGGAAATTGGAAGGAACAGGAAGATAGGTGAAATAAACCAGGACCAACACAGAATGCTCTCTCTCTTCTCTCTCTCACTTTCTCTCCCCCCCACATATATATATATATATACTATAATATATACTATATGACTGTCAATAATTTGTGTAGCCATAATTTTATGAGAATATTTTTTGTTCATGTGTTTGCTGAAATTTTCAAATCTGTACTTTCTTTGTCTGTCACCAAATTTAATATTTTTTTCCATTTTTGGCACCTCTTTTACTTGTGATGATAAAGTTAGGTCCTATGATTTTATAAGAAACAAGTAAGCAAACTAAATGTTGAAGCTTGAAGAGCAAGTCCAACTTGGATAATTTCTGTTGGTCTATTTTCACATTCATGAATTATCATCTGTGTTCTTCATTCTACTATTTAGATCATTCATTAAAAAATGTAAACCATAGTTTCCTATCTTACAAATCTAAACCCTTCATAGTTATCTTCTGGAATTTTCTATTAATTTAACAAGTGCTTTACTCTGCCTTGTGGAGCAAAGTTATGATAACTGCTTTAACATCTGATAATTCCAACATTTTCCCATGAGCATAGGTTGGGTTTTCTTGCTTCTTTATAGGAAGTTTTTTTTTATATATTTTATTTAAACAAGGACGATTTTTTATAGGATGATTTTATGTTTTTTTTTTATGGGCATGTTGAATGTTCTACTATGAGTATAGGATCCTATTAAGGCTACTTGAAACATCATTTTTTAGACTCAGATAATCTACTCAACTGTGTGTTCTATATATCACTTTCTTTTATCAAGTTAAATATCTTTTCACAAATTTTATTGAGTTTTTTTTTTTTAATCTTTAGAGGTGATACTTAGGAAGGAAAAAAGTTTTCCCAGTGCTTCATGTGGTACTTTTATATAGAGTGGGAGGGGGGTAGGAGGGAGAGAGAGTGAGAGAGAGAGAGAGAGAGAGAGTGAGAGAGAGAGAGAAAGAGAGACTTCTGTTACTAGTGGATGAGGCAAGATATTTGTCAACTCTTTGAGAACCTTGAGGGTTCTTGCTCTATTTTCTTTTTCTTT
>PVKC010012155.1:0-24019 GCA_004027635.1 Crocidura indochinensis
CTCCCTCCCTCCCTCCCTCCCTCCCTTCCTTCCTTCCTTCCTTCCTTCCTTCCTTCGTTCCTTCCTTCCTTCCTTCTTCAAGATGGTGTTTGGGAGGAATATTGGTAACAGAAATATATGTTTTGATGTTAGCACAAAGAGGGACAATCAATTTAAGATGTGGCCAGGTTGGTATTTTGATAATTTCACTATGAATATAAATTTTGGATCAAAACATACCTAAACATTTTTCAGTGAGAATATATCTGAATTGGCTTAGAATCTGTGGAGAAATAAATAAATAAAATAAATAGAAGGGACTGTAAACAAATTGTTGAGAGAGTAAGAATATTAAGAATTATTAAGTGTAGGGCCAGAGAGATAGCATGGAGGTAAGGCTCGAATCCAAGCGTCCTATATGGTCCTCCGAGTCTGCCAAGAATGATTTCTGAGTTTGGAGCCAGGAGTAACCTCTGAGAGCTGCCGGGTATAACCCAAAACCTAAAACAAAACAAAACAAAAACAAAAACAAAAAACAAAAAAACAACAAAAAATTAGTAAGTGTTGACTAGAGAAAGATCTTTATTAACAGTAGTTGAGAAGTCTGTGAAGAATTTTAGGGAAGAAATTGAAATGATAAAATTGCATTTTGTGAATTTGTGTATTTTTATAGAAGAATTGGATTGGGAAATTAGGGATCGCCACCAGACAAGGAGCTGAGATGATGGTATTTTGAATAGGATCTAAACTTGGCGGTGGGGGTGGAGAATATTGGATAAATTTCAATATGTTTAGGACATGAAATAATAAGGCCTACTATCTTATATGTGGGGATTGAAGAAAATAAGCAAGTTAGATTTGATACCAACGTTTATTTGGACTAATGCATGGATGATGTTTCTAGATCAAGTTTGCTTATATGTTACACTTTTATAAACCAGTAAAATTTTAACTTTCTTGGAGGAATCCAGTGGTATTTTTCTGTCAGAAGGTATTGCCAAGCTCTTCCTTAACAGAGCGTTCCAGGCCTGAAAATTATTTATTGTGTAAGTGATATATTGATGATACTTAAAGCTGTCAGAGTGAATGAGATTACCCAAGTGATGTTTATGGATAAAGAATAAAGGGTCAAGAATGGAATGAGTACATTTAAAACAAGTCAAAAAGGCAGCATCGAGATTATGAAATGCAGTAAGCGAGTCTTTATGTGGAATTTTGAAGAAGGGAATTGTTTCCAAAAGTTGAGTGAACAGTCAAGTAGGCAAATGAGATGATCATTGAAGAATTTTAGTTAATATTGAAAAATTGTTAAAGAGAACGATCCAATGAGAAAAAAAGAAAAAAAGGGGGAGAAAGGAGCTATCTTTAGAGGCCAGTGAGTCATTTAATTACGGCAGGACCAAAAGATCTATTGGGACTCTGTCACAAAATATCTCACTGCATTGCAAATATTAAAATTCATGAATTAAATTTTTGTAGAATTTTCTCTTATATATATGTTGTTAACCATCATTCCACAGGTAAAGGTTTATAGGTAGTTTTTGTTTTTAGTGAACTTCACCTTGAATTGAATTCTCCTTTGAGATTCTTTGTAAATGTTTCTTCTTCAAAAGAAATAATCAGTTTGTATGTGAGGGAATTTTATTAGCAGTGAATTCTGTCTTCTAATTTCATTCATTAAGTTAAAGTAAGCATACGTTAATTATTAAAATCTAGTGTGTAGAGTAAAATAATATGGTTGCAATGATAAAAGATAATTTGAGACTTAATGTGTTTACATTTGCCAGGTCCCAGATATTAATAAAATTGAAGATAAAGAAATGGGATAAGTTTATATCATTCCAAGCTTTATATACATAATAATGGAATGGTTGGGTCACACCTGGCTGTGATTTACTTGTGGCTGGTTTACTCCTTACCTACTGTATTCTCTTTCTCTCTTATTTTTATTAAGTTTAAGATTGCTTTAATATTACTGATTGACTATCTAGCTGATTTAAATTTAGATTCTTAGATCATACTATTTGTTTCTTTAATGGAATAAGGTTTTTTTTAATAAAAACTTAAAGTAATAATGTTATGATTAATCCCATAACATTAAGTTTCTAAATTTATTGAATTGTTGAGAAGTTAGCTATAAATTTGGGGGGGGGGCATCACACCCAGTTATGCTTAAGATTTATTCCGGACTCTGAACTCTGGCAGTACTTGGGAACCATATGGTATCCAAGCATTCCCCACTGTATTATCTCCACAGAACCTGAGAAATTCTGTGACTAAATAAGACTAAATAAGAGTTATTTTCTGTTGATCAATTTAATCAACTTTTTTTTTTTTTTTTAGTTTTTGGGCCACACCCGGTGATGCTCAGGGGTTACTCCTGGCTATTCGCTCAGAAGTCGCTCCTGGAGGCACGGGGGACCATATGGGGAACCGGGGGATTGAACCGCGGTCCGTCCTAGGTTAGCACAAGGCAAGTCAGGTACCTTACCTCCAGCACCTCCGCCCGGCCCCCTTTTAATCAACTATTAAGAAACAAGGTAGTTAAATTTGTTTGATATTCATCAGTTAAATGGATTTGATGTTCACCTGATTCAAACTGAATCTAGCACTGTGTGGCCTGCTGGAGCAATGTCAGGAACACTGCTAGGTGTGATCCCAAATCATAAAGAAAGGATAGATTGCTTTTGGTGAAAACCCCTTTTCTGGACAGCTGGGCAAATCCTGCAATATTCTTCCTGTTAGTTAAATGAAAATTTTTTCATTTATTTTATTATAGTTGATGTAGCATATCTACAATTGTGTTAATGCTTATGTTTCAAGTATGCAAAGTTACTGCTCCTTCACCATTGTCAAAGTGCCAGGGATCCCATTCTGGATATATTGGGGACATGAGCCTATTTGTCAGAGTTGAGCCCTATGGTTAATTAATATATAATGGATATATTAATAGATAATATATAGTTAATTGATTATGTAAAGTTAATCATTTATAGTCGATCTGTTAATAGTTCTATAGATTATACATCTATGTCCCCTACACATTTATTATTTTAAGTATATAAGATTAGTTTCATGAACTCTAAGGTTTGCCATGAGTGCTGGATATCTTCTAGATTGCAATATAGTGACAACTATTAAATGAACTTTAATTGGCTCCATTTTTTATATTGTTATTACTCCGTTTTTTGTTGCTAATGTAGAAACAAGAAACCCCATTGACGCATGCCTATCATTGGAGCGTTTTTCTTTAAAAAAAGAAATAGTAAGGAAATGCAGAGTTAAAAAGTTGTTAATGGTTGAGTTTCATAGTGTTCCAACATCCATCCTTCCACCACTGTTTATTTTCCTCCTATCTACCCCACTTCCCAAGTTTGCTTCTTCCTCCTCCTCTTCCTTTCTCCACTTCCTCTTCCTCCTCCTTCTCCTTCTCTTCCTCCTCTACCTCCTTCCCCCTTTTCCCCTTCCTCCTCATTTTCCTTTTAAACATCTTACCTTGCAATACTGTTACTGAAATGGTATCAGGTATATCACTTTACCTCCTTTCGACAAGTTCTTGTACGTTGTGAACATTTCCAACTATCATTGTCACAGAGATCCCTTCTCTGTCCTAACTGCACCCACCTCCCAAATTTGTGGCAAGTTTTCTATTGAAAAGCAGTCTTCCTTGTCCTCATTTCTGTTGTTTTGCACATTTTATTTGTTGTTATTCTGTTGTCCTATTTTATTCATTACAATACTCTCCATGTCTACCCATATTTAAGCAAATTCCATGACTTCATTTTTCCTAACAGATGCATAGTATTCCATTGTGTAGATGTAGTAAAATTTCTTTATCCACCCATCTATTCTCAGGCATTTGGATTGCTTTCAGATTCTTGTTATTGTAAATAGTGCTGTGATGAAATAAGAGTGCAGATGCCTTCTGCATTGTGCTTTTGGACCTCTAGGGTATATTCTTTGGATGGTATTGTTGGGTTATATGGAAGCTCAATTTCTAGTTTTCTGAGAAATGTCCATATCCTTAGAGCTTTTTCATCTTATTAAGTCTCCTGATTTATTCCTTGTTATCTAAATTTAAATGGCTCAAATATTTGTAAATAGATACATAAGCAGAATAAACTCATGTATCTAGCACCTTCTTGGCACATTCCTCTGTTTATCTCATGTAAGAGGAAGAATTGTATTTTCACCTTTTGTTATAAAGCCAGGTCTCAGATGGGCAAAATGCACAAGCTGTTCTCGGTGATTCATTCAGTCTTTTGAGTGCTGAGGGCAGTGGTGGTTCATGCAGGGCACAATTTTAGTCTGGAGTCTGTCACCTTGTATTGATCTACCAGTTATTTGTTTCATTTAGGTTTGAAGTTGCTCCAGTGTAGCTGTGATTACTGTGAATTCCATCTGAGACATACACGATGATAAAAATAAACTGAAATTTATAGCTTACCAAAAAAACCCAATATGAGCTTTCACATCCAGTTTATTGATGCTCAAGTTTAAATGCAATTGGTCTTTTGCTCACTTCTATTAAAAGGGCCTTAAGGAAATTTTTCATTATATTGCTTAGTAAGATTGACATCTCTGTGAGTAAGGAGCCATCAGGCTATTCTAAATGATTGTCAGTCAACTGCATTGATCATTTTGATTGAACTGATTATTGGGAGCATAGTTTTGAAGATTATTTTAAAAACTTCTCTATTCTTTAATAAAGTATTCATAATGAAATGTATTAGGGTATTTGTGAAATTTAATTAACAAAGATAAATTAAACTCAAAATTCGCAGTTTTAAAAGGTCTTTTCAATATTTGGGGGGAAGGGGTTTGGTTTTTGGGCCACACTTGGTTACTCCTGGCTATGCGCTCAGAAATTGTTCCTGGCTTGGGGGACTATATGGGGTGCCAGGGGATTGAACCCAAGTCATGGATCAGCAGCATGTAAGACAAACACTGTACCGCTGCACAATCGCTTCGGCCCCTGTCTTTTTTATTTTTTTGTGATGGTCTGAAGAGACAATACAGCAGGAAAGTTACTTGCCTTGCTAGGTGCTAACCTGGTTTATTCCTAAGCATTGTGTATAGTCTCTGGAGCAATACTAGGAATGATTCTTGAGCACAAAGCCAGGATTAAGTCCAGAACACTGTTAGATGAGGCCCAAGCTCCTTCTCCTTCAAAAGAAATTATCAAGTGAATTATTTTATCATTATGTCTAACAGTTTATATTCCTTTACCTTTTCATGATTATTCTCTTTCTTCTATTTCTCAATGTAGAGCGTTCCATAATTTTATGATATTCTTTGAAGTTATGCAACATAGCTTTTCTTCTTTTATAGTGTTCTTGCACCAATCAATTTGACTCAATAAATACTTATTGATTGTGTAATTCAAACAACATGGTGTGAATAAGACCAGTGTAGTTGTGCAGCTAGTTATTCTGTGAATTAAAAGCTAGCAAAAATCAAACAAAACTTTTTAAAGCCAAAATGTGCCTAACCTTGAGTTATCTGATCATTTTAGGTTAAAAAATTATTGCTTGGGGTTGGAGAGATAGCATGGAGGTAAGGCATTTGCCTTTCATGCAGAAGGTTGGTGGTTCGAATCTGGCATCTCATATAGTCCCATGAGCCTGCCAGGAGTGATTTCTGAGCTTAGAGCCAGCAGTAACCCCTGAGTGCTGCTGGGTGTGACCCAAAAACTAAAAAAAATATATACATATATAGTGCTTTATAATTCATATTGTCATCACATATATAGTGTTGTCATTGAAAGGAAATTTAGTCATTTGAAACCTATTTAACCTCCGTTTTTTGAGAAAGAGATTTTTTTATTTTGAAGCTCAGGAGAAATATTTGCTTTGCTAACTTGGGGCCTTAAGGGAATTTACCTTCATAGTTTAGGGTGTAGTAAATTTCCTTGCCTTGGAAAATTTAAAGAAGATGGAAATAAACCAGAAGTTAGTGATGTAGACCAAATAAATAATAGATGTGTTAGATTGTTGCTTTGGAACCAGGGTCAATAGTCCTGTTCCCTTACAGGATATCATTGTGCCTATCTGTGCCTGAGTCTGGCAGCTCTAGAGTCTGTGCTTAATTAATTAAGGAAGTTCATGTGTTTGAATTGCTGTATGTCTCACTCTCAAATTATTAAGCTTCATACAAAAATAAATCCAAATGTGTCCATAATTGATGCTTATTAAAAGTCTGTGGCAAGTGAAGGGTTTAATTTTTAATGCTTAACTTCTTGACTCTAGCTTGATTGCATTTTTTGGCATCTATTTTTTTATTGATATGTTACATACTTCTAAAATAGTCCAGTTCTTATCTCTTGCCAAGTTCTGATAGCTTTTTCGTTTTTGTGGTATTTATGTTTATGATTTTTTTAGCATTTGCAATTGGTATAAATTTAACTTTGAAAGCTACTAACAACTTTTGTTTTCCCAAGATGCCCTCCCACCCACAGTTGATATGAACATTTTCTTGCAGCTTATGCAGTTTTGTTTAAAAAAAAAATTCCCACCCTTCTGGTACTTGTAGCCCTTGATTTAACCCACTAAAATTGGGTGCTTTTGACAGCATTTGCAGTGGGGGAAAGCTTTCCAAAATAAAACATTTGTTAGAGCACATAAACGATTTATTTGGGTATATCCAAGAACCTAAATATTTGATTCAACTGCCAGTATGTGCTTTACTGGCTAATGCTTTTACAGTGTTTCCACATTTTTGTAGGCTGGCAGCCAAGTTGTCCAACAGTCTACAACCTTTTGGTGAGTGAATGTGGGTGTGTATATAGGAACATAGGAATGCTTCTTTTGTGGCCATTTGGCATTTGATAGAACTAGTAGAAGTTGACCTTGCCAACCTGGAAGCTAATAGATACTAACAAATAAGTCAGATTCCTCATAAGATTGGTTAAAGGAAACCAAAATCTTTTGGCTATGTATGAATATAAGATAAATCAAATATGGTTAATATAACAATTGAGATACAATCAGTTATTTTATAAAAATAAACTGATAAAATATTTTAATGTAGCCCTTTATGTTATATTGTACAACAATAAGCTGGAGTAAATTTTTTCTTATGTAGTGATCTGTTTTTTTATCAAGTAGTTTGTCATGTATTTTTTTCACTTGACCAATCAAAATCAAATATTTGTTGAGTTTGTAATATTCATTTTACACATAAAAAGTCAGCCTCTAACTGGAAATGTGGTCCTGAGATTTAAATTTTTACTATAGAAGTCCACTTCTATGTTCTCTCTTTGTGCTCTATAAGGAATAAGGCACATTCAGTATAGATTGGCCTAATGCAATACATTATTGTTCCAAATATATGCAGAACTATAGATTCAGCAATTCTTAACTCAGCACTTGGGATTAATAAAGTCTTGATTAGATGAGATCTAAAGCTCTAAGTAGGTCTCTAAATTGATAATAACAGTAATTACATAAGTCACACACTGGTTTGTACATATCTAAAAGTCAAAAATAAATAGTATGTTGCCTGTGTATTGCATTGAAGGAGGAATATTTTATGGTTGCTCTATCTAAGAAAACTGAGTATAGATTGTTGTTGATAGTTACTGTGATCATGAAATGGCTTCTGTTCCACATGTGCATAGGGTATTGTATATAGATGTACCTGAAGACAGGTAATATGTGGGATCTGAGTTTAAAAGATTACCCTCAGAGTTTGGCTCTGTGAAAACTTTTATCCACAGGAGAATGTGAACACAATAGAGGATATGGCTCTGTCAGTGTAGTCAATACTTATGGACAGAATTAGTCACCCCAAGACGCATATGCTGAAGCCACAAAATTGAGTAAAACAATATTGCCAATGGAGCCTTGGATATAATTAGACATGAGAGTAGACCATTCATGATGAGATTAGTGACCTTAGGAAAAAATGTGAGTATTCTCTTGTAAGGACCCTTTGACCTCCTGCAAGTGACCAAGAAACAAATTACCTTAATTAACTTAAAAATGTATCTGCCAAAGAGTCAGGATAGGAGGTAGATTAGAATCTATGTTCCTGATGTAGGAAGGAATGCGGCCCTTGGTTAGAAGATTGGAAGTGAAAACATGGTGTATCTGAATCCTGTTGCATACAACTTTGCAAATTATGATGTTAGAAAGGAAAGAAACAAATTGCTAGTGTTAGTCACCCAATCTGTGATATTTTGATACTGCAGCCCAAGCTGACCATGGCAGTGTAGATCAAAGAAATCCTCACAGACCTGTATTTAAATAGGGGTTGTACCATATATGCAGAAAATGTACTCTGTTGTAGAGGATAGAAGAAATGTAAAAGTTTTTAGTGTTGGTTCATCATTGGTTGAGGAAAATTTATAAAGTCCTCTGATCACCAGCATTTCTCTTGAATGTAGGACACCTTATAGGAGAGTTGCACATAAATTCCAGTTCAGTGGATTTTAAACCTGTTTTCCTGTTTCTACACCTCAATATTTTATCCTCTAAATTAGAGGACTAATTTTACAATTATTTTGCTGACATAGATAATGTGATAAGGAAATTCTGCTATTGGTTGACCAGCTATGGATTCCCATATCTTTTCTTTGCATCAAGAATATTAGATTCAAGGTATAATGTCATGACACTAAAAATGTCTTAAGTTATCTACAAATTTTTGATGGCCACAAGGTTTGTTCAATTCACTTACTTGCAAACATGATACATGCTTTAGAATCTATATTAATTCTGTGCAAGTTTACTTGACTTACTTTTAAAAACACACTCTTGCAATAGATGAGGAGTGATATCTTTTACTACTTAATTAGTTTTATTGATATCATAGTTATGGTAATATTGAAATCATTATTTTATACTTTCAGAGCTGCTTCCTAAGCCTCTCCTCCACCAGTGAGTCAAGGTCCCTCCCCCCCTTGCACCAAAACCCTCCCCACTCCACTTTCTTGTCTTCTCAGGTCCTAGTTTTATTGATCATATTGTAGGATTTGTTTCCATTGGAAAATATGCAATCCCCAATTTTCTTTTAGACTCTTTTATCAGAAAAAATAACTCATAGTTGCCTTTTATTTTCTCACTTCACTTAGCATGATCCTCTCCAATTCTTTCCTCTTTTTCAAAGCTGAGTAGTATATCTTTGTGTCCAAAAACTAGTTCTTTTTTATATACTTATCTGTTGCTGGATACATGGATTGCTTTTAGAACATAGCTACTGTAAATAATGTGAGAATAAGTATATTTCAATTAAGCATTTTTGAAAATAACCTTAAGAGTTTTGGGTTCATTTTTTTTAAAGTTTAGTGTTTTTTTTTCTTTTGGTTTTTGGGCCACACAAGTGATGATCAGAGTTTACTCCTGGCTATGCACTCAGAAATTGCTCCTGGCTTGGGGGACCATATGGGACACTGGGGGATCAAACCCAGGTTGGCTGTATGCAAGGCAGTAACCCTATCCCCTGGACTATTGGTCCAGTACCTAGTTGAATTCTGCTATTTTACTTAGACTCAGAGTTGTTAAGTGGCATATCCCAGGTCTTTTAGCTAGAATGTAAACCAAGATGTTCATTCTGTTCTATTTTAAGAGTGAAGGACCATCTTTAGAAAGCACTTGACACTATTGAGAAAGAGAAGCTTCAGAGCCTAAAAAAATGTAGATACAAGAACTTAAGCATAGCAGTTCCAGGTCATTTTGTATAGACACACTTCAGTGGGCCCTGAACTTATCTTGGCACACAGCATTGCATAGTCACTGAAGCTCATAATTATTGGTCTGAGTCATCAAGAAACCATTAACTTGTCTTTACCTCCTGTGTAAAATGTTAGGCCTGTTTTTATTGCACCTGCATATAATTTTATTTTATATTTTGAGTTAGAGCACACTTTTATGTATCAGGAAAGCTAAACATTCAGAATGCAGCATTTCTAAAATGCTGTATATGTAAGCTTTATAGATGTTAGGCAAGAACAACTTATGACCTGTCTTTTGTTATAGCATTGCAAATTAGGGACTGAAGAGGTAGCTTGGGAATACGACACTTGTCTTGCATACAGCCTACATGGGTTTGGACCATGAGCACTACCAAGTTGGCCCTAGAGGTCCTCAGATAATGATGGCCTAAGTAATGCTCATCACCCAAGGCCTTGAGCTCCACTGTATCCTTGCACTCTTCATTTAGCTGAAGACCTGTTTGGTTAAGACTGTCTGATCCCATTGGTTAAGAGTTAAAAGCAATAATGACATCCACATATAGATATGGTTTATATGACATCTAAATGCCCTAGTGTTTGTCACTCCCTAGGCTACTTTTCATCTTTGTGTTTCATTTAAATATCTTATCTGGTTAAGATATTGTCTTAGCATTATCCTATTAGGCACAGTTACAATCTTTTGGAGTTGCTCAGCACATTCTTTGTGGTGCCAGGAATCAAACTCTGAGTTTCACATATGTGAAATATGCACTCTGCTACTGAGAAATGTCCCTGCCCACTCAACACATTCATTACTCAACTTTCTTTTCTTGGTCCATAAGCTAACTGTGACTGAATTAGGAGTGGGAAGGACTGGCATAAAACTCTCAATCTTGAGGCGAGAGAATGGAATAGGTTCCAGAGTGATAGCACTGTGGGTGGGCATGTGTCTTGTACAAGGCCAACCAGGATTTGTACCTTAGAAAATAAAAGTCATTTTTGCAACAATCCTCAGAGACAATGAGAGGAGGGCTGGAGCTTCCAGCTCACTTCATGAAGCTCACCACAAAGGGTGGTGAGTGCAGTTATAGAAATAACTACACAGAGAACTACCATAATCACGTGAATGAATGAGAGAACTGGAAAGTCTGTCTGGAGTACAGATGTGGGTGGGGTGGGAGGGAGGGAAACTTGGGACATTGGTGGTGGGAATGTTGCACTGGTGAAGGGGGTGTTCTTTACATGACGGAAACCTAATCACAATCATATATGTAATCAAGGTGTTTAAATAAAGAAAAAATTAAAAAATATAACTTAGATATTTTGGATCCACCAAATAAAAAATCGCTTCTAGTATAAAAAAAAAAAAGAAACCCTTATGGTTCCCTAAACACTGCTTGATCACAGAGTCAGGAGTAACTCCTGAGCACAACCAGATGTGGCCCCAAAACAAACAAAAAATAAATAAAAACGAGGGAAATGAACCCCAGAAGTGATCCTGGAATCTATACCCTTTTCTTCAAAATAAAGAATAAATCAATGAAATTTAAAGGTAGGGATATAATTTACTGATATAGTGATATACAGGCTTTACGTGTAAGAAACACTGGATCTAAACCCTGATACTTCCCATCCTAACTTTATTTTAAGCTGAATCCCTCCTGAATATTTAGAGGAGAGAAGAATTTATGCCCAGTATTTGGTACATCCAGCTGATGCACATATTGGTTGTTTTCAATGTTAGCAAAATTATGAATAACAATACACTTAGTTTGATGGAAGCTATGAAAATCTCTGGAAACATTTAGGATTTTTTTTGTTTGTTTTTTTCTCATAACTCTGTCTTAGAACCAGTTCCATTAAATTCCACTTACATGTGCTCCACCCCATTCTGCATTTCAACAGCATAATTGATTGTTGCGATGACAATAAGTATTCCCACCATGGCTGATTCCTTCATCTTGCTATTTTTGGGCCCCTTTGCTCAGATTGACACTGATGTTCTCAGTTCATGTAACTTAGCATGACCAGCCTAGTTTTAACTATTGTTCTAGTTGCAAACTTCACTCCAGATTCTTTGCTTAGGCTGTGAAACTGAGTTTTGAGTCAAAATGGATTTAATCTTGAACAAGAGTTTACATTTGTATTATATGAAGTTATCAGAAGACAAAAAGTATTGATTATTTTGGAAAAGAAATGCTTGAGGGCTGAAGAGTTAGTACAATAGGTAGGGCACTTGTGTTGTTGCACAAAGCCAACCTGCTTTTGATCCCTGAAACTCTACATGGTCCCCAAAGTATGCTAGGAAGAAACTCGGAGCACCACTGGGTGTGACTCAAATGCAAAAATAAAGGAACTTGCCAAAATTGAACACTTTTTATTTGTCATCAATATATAAGATACCACTATTTTCTTTGCCTATATTTGAGATCTTTAAGGGGCTAGAATTACTTATTATGTTTCAATAATGTGGAAACACCAGAGATATGATGGATATTCCCTTGTGTTTTATGGATAAAGGTTTGGGAAACGCTGGGAATATATCAAGGTCATTGAGTATCAGTTTGGTTGCAGAACATTAAGTGAGACATCTAGAGTAAGGAGAAAGATTATGGAGGATCAAGACAATATTTAGAATTGACAACTTTGTGTCACTGGGTGAATATTGTGTTTTGGTGCAGTCCTCTTGTATGTGGATCTGTAAGAGGCCACAGAGGTTAGGGCTGCATTCAGACCATCCTGAAATGAAAGTTGGTCTCCCTTTTCTTGTAAATCCTCAAGGAAAAGTGATTCCATGACCTTGACTGACTGCACATTTCAGAACCTCACAATCATACTTGTAAGGAGTTTCTGCTAAAGCCCATTCCTAATCCTTCCTATTTCAGTTAGATCGTTTTCTCTAATATGAAAAACTTTTACTGTGTCCCCCACTTTTCATTTCTCTTCATGAAAGCTATACTTATTTTGTGTGGATTATGCAGAGAAGCATCAGAAAGAATGAGAAGCCAGAGTTCAGGAAAATATGGAAGCCGTAATGATACTTAGATACTTTTAGACTACTGAGATAACTTTGTATAGTCTGTGTTTATTTTTTTTAATATTTCTATGCTTCAAAATAAAGGACAACCTGTGTAGGTCATATTTCTATATCTCTGGAAACAACTCATTGAAGTGTAGTTTATTTTATGACTTGATGAGAATTGATTTAACTGCTTTCCTATATTTGGACATTTAGGTTGCTTCCAAGATTTAGTAATTACAAACAACAGAGAAATAAATGTTCTTATGCACATCCTTAATTATTACCTTAGGATAAATTCCAAAAGTTATAATTGCTAGAGCAAAAGCCATGTGCGTTTTATGGCTTTTCATATTTTCTGCCAAATTGCCCTGCAGTTTACAGCTCATTCTCTAGAGTACAAGAGTGACCTGCTCTTAATTAATTTACATTGCAGCGACATCACTCGAACTTGGAAACACTGCCATGATGGCCTGAGATGATCATTTCCTAGCTTGAGGAATCTGCAGTAGTGAGGGTTTAACAAGATTTTGATCATTGGCCTTTTCTCTCCTGAAATTCCTGCCTCCTTATGGCTTTTGGCTAGAGGACAGATTTCAATGTACTCCCTTTTCCTTGAAAAGGACAAGATGATGGTGGAAAAAGATCAGTAGAGGTGGGGCAGTGTGTGTGTGTGTGTGTGTGTGTGTGTGTGTGTGTTGTGTGTGTTGTTTGTATATTTTGCTAGAGGGATTTTCATTTGAGAAGAAGGCTGTTTCCACCCATGCTGGGGGACAGTGCAGGACTGATTATTTTACATGAGTTCAGCCATACTGTATTGCTTAGGGCAATAGTGCTTGAGTGTTACTATGACATACTTGGTAGTGTCATAGGTTGAAACTTAAACAGGTCAATGCTAGCTAGCATATTGGATCCAGAGTTTTATGTGTGTTGGGTACGCTTTTTAGTTCTTGACTGTTTAGTTTTTTAGACTGTCTTGAGTGCTGTTGAGTGAGCTTCATGTGTTCTGTCATGAGTTCATGTTTCTGTCATGAACCATATACAGTGGGATCCTAGATAACTTTAAGAGAGCCTCATTGGGTAGCCTGGGGATTTTCCTATCTTGCCTGGCATCCAAGCCCCTCAGTTTCTTTAAAGTCATAATTGGAGGTTGAAGTCCTGTGTATGTTAAACAAATTAGACTAATAAGATTTTTAAAAAAAATTTGTGCAAGTATTTTTAAATAAGTCATCATTGTTCATTAATAATATTTATTAGGGAGTTTTGATTAAAATATTCCCTTGAAGAGTTGTCTTCCATTGAATGCATTATCTTGGAAAAATCAAAACAGACAGGCTATATGTGGTCTAAGGACAGACAGAGAGTCTTGGTACTTTGGTGATAAAGATGCTGCCACTTTGTATGCCAGTATGATCATTATTGTAGCAGTGTACTACTATTGCAAAAACCAGTCTTGGCACCTTTGATTTATTCAGGCATAAAATGCTTTGACACATGACATTCCTTTTGTTGTTAAGGGTTTTTGTTTTATTTTGTTTTGTTTTGTGGAGTGTTAGTGATGTGGCACATTTTAGATGGCTCTTTAGGATTAATCCTGGCCCAGTGCTTAATCATGACTGAACTAGGACCCTTTGTAGTACTTAGCATGACCTGCCTTTTGAGTCCCTGATATATGTTTTGTTTTGCCTATAACTTAGTAATGCTCTGGCTATGTAACCCAAGTCAAAGTCTTTCAGCTGCAAAGTTAAATCATGTGATTACAGGTATGTCACACTGGATATTCCCATGAGCCTCCCAGGCTGTCTCCAAAACCAGTCTTTCTTCATTATGCAGTAGAAAGATTTCTTACTCTGTATGTTTCATGACAGAAAATCAGCTGTGAAGCACAACTAATAGCCAAACCCAGCTGCATTGGTAGTATTTTAGGACAGTGTGAGATTCAGAAAATTTGGTGTTATGATCTAGAACTGAAATTGACTGAGATTTTTAGAATAATTCTGAAATTCTGGGATAGTTTGTTATCTTCAGCACCCATTTTGAAAAAATAAAAAGGCACTCTTAAGTTTGATATTTGTATTTCTGTTATTCCAGTCCCCAACTCTAATCATGGATCCTTTATTTCTCCCTGAACTTCTCTATTTTTGCCTTTCATATTTTGACGTGGTGTTGTTAATACATCATAATAAGAATCCTTGTATCTGCTTGTATTATGGAATCCTTTAATATTATTATGTAATACCCTTTATCACATTGATTTTGATTTAAAGTCATATTTGTTTAAAATGAGCAATCCTGTATTTTTGTTTTAAAAAATAGTTATTTGTTCTTTTTTTGACGTCTCTCTATCTCTCTCTATGTAAATCTCTATCTAAATAGTTTTACTTATCTTTATCTAAACCTGATTTCTTGTGAACAATGCATGGTAGTTCTCACTTTTAAAATAAATTCTGATAGTATCTGTTTTTAATTTATACCTTTAACATATAATTAAATTATATTTAGGGGCCATAGGAATGGTACAGCAGTTTGTGCACTTGCCTTACACATGGCCTATCCGGTTTAATTCTTGTCACCCCATATGTTTACCTGAGTTCAGAGGCAGGAATACATCTTAGTGTGGCCCCAACAATCCCCTTAAAATAATCATGTATGATAACATGATCATATATGTCAACTTTTCCTGTTTGTTTCCTTATTTGCTCCTATTCTTATTTATTTCACTCTTTTTTTTTTGACTTTTTGTGGTTTTAATTGAATTTTTCTACAGCTTAATTTATCATTTTGTAATATCTCAGTTTTACTTATCATTTTTGTTATTTGGGTTTTGGAAGCATATTTTGGCAGTGTTCATGAGTACCTGGCACAGCATGCAGGGGTCAATCCTGGAGGTTATTTGGGGACTGTTCAGTAATTGTGTTTGAACCCAGGTAGCATACATGCAAAACATGTGCTCCAGTTCTTGAGCTGTCTCTGCAGCCTCAGAGATATTGCTTGCATTGCATGTTTTAGTGGTTACCATAGATTTTTTAATATTCATTTTATAACTAGTCCAAATGCATTTAAAATGACACCATCTTGTTTTACACACAGTGTGAGTAGTGTATAACAAGATGTTTCTAATTTCTGTCTCCTCCTCCGCCATATATCAACTCATTGGAAATATGCCTGGTTTTCATTATGATGTTTTTGATTGATAGCATTTGTTTTTTGAATGTGTTTGATTGTTTCTATTTTCTGCTAATTTTTTTACATCACTTGTTTATATCACGTTTTCTATAGTTAAAAATTGTTTCCTGTTAAAGATCTTTACATGTTTGATTTAAAAAATCCTTGATCTTATAGAGAGCCAGGAGTATAACCCCGGAGTACTGCCAGGTGTGACTCAAAAAATCCAATAAATAAATCCTTGATCTGAGTGCTAGAGATACGGTATACTGGGTAGAGCATTTGTTTTGTACATTTGCTAACTTGGATTCACTCTCATGTCCCCTAAATGATCTCCAAAGTGATCTCTGAACAGAGACAGGAGTAAACCCTGAACACCTCTGGGTGTGAACCTCCCTTGCAAAAAAAAAAAAAAAAAAGGCAAAACAAAACAATAAAAGCCATCAAACACTAAAAATCTTTATTCTAGGGTTAGAGAATTTAGAGTATTTATCTCGCATAGAGCCAATCCGTGGTTAAATCTCAAGTACTGCATATAGTCCCCAGAACATGGGTACCCCTTAAGGTAAGAGTAGTCCCTAAACACAACCTACTGCAACATAAACTTTTCCCCTCGCCCAATGAATTCTTGGTCTTATTTTTACAATGTCCCTGCCAACTATCTGACTCTGGTTTTGAGGGGTTTTGGTCTTTTCAATATGGGATTTTGTTTTTTTTGGTTTTTTTTTTGTTTTTTGTTTTTTTTTGCTTTTTGATATGCCTTATGATTTTTTGCTCCAAATTATCCGTGGGATATAATTAACTGCAGTAAATACATTAGTAATGTAATGGTCCAGAACATGGAGAGAAGCTACACCGTATGTCCCATGGTCAGATTTTAGATTTTGTTCACTAACTGAGCTCCTATTACTTAACTTTCCTTTCTCATTAGAGATGGTACTCAACCTAAATCCCCTCCCTTCCCTTCCACACTAACACTGGACATCATGGCTAGAGCAGGCTAGAAAATTGTCACTATTCTACTTTTGCTAGGCTAGGTTCAGGTATGTCCTAAGCAGGAAAGAGCTTCTCTTGCAGGTAAAACTTGTTAAGAATTCAGTACTTTATTTTTTTGGGGAGAGGGGGGTCCACACCCAGCAACGTTCTGGGGTTACTCCTGGTTCTAGGTTCAGAAATCGCTCCTGGCAGCCTAGGGGGACTATACGGGATGCCGGGAATCGAACCACGTCCTTCTGCATGCAAGGCAAACACCTTAACTCCATGCTATCTCTCCAGCCCCATAAAATTCAGTACTTTCTAAAGTTGCAAATGGCTCTTTCTTCTTCTCCCTGTGATGGCAGCTTAGAGAACTGTTCGCTGAGATTCACTGTGGTGACACATGTGGTACAATTTTTGGAGATAAAATAATTGTACAAAAGTGTGGAAATATCCGTGACCCAGGAGTCTGGAACACTTAAGTTATCCACCCTCCCATAATTCATTTCCCTTCTGATCTTGATTGTCATATGGATTTTGGTTTGGAGATATTTGGGTTGGGTTGGTTTTGTTTTTTTTTTGGGATTCTATGTTTCAATTTATTCTTGGGTTGCCAGGGTTCTCTGGAAGGTTCAGGAATCACTTGAGAGGGTGATCTATGTTTGGTGCTGGAGATCAAAGCTATCTTGGCTGCTTTAACTTCTTTACTATCTTCCAGGTGCCTGAATTGGGGATTTTTTGCTCTAGCAAGGTGTGGCTTTTCAGCATCCTCTTGCATTTCTCACTGGGGGCAGGAAAAGAATGGCTTGCCTGTGACCTAATGTGTCTGATGACTCTGGCAAAAGTTGTAATTGGCATATACTCAGCTTTTGACTTGTTATATTAGATTAACAATTTAAAACTTTCTCCATGATGGAATGGGATGGGAAAATCCTTGAAGGATATTTTTAATTCTGTCAAATAGATAGTGGGGAAAGAACGCAGTTATTTTTTTCAGAACTCTCTAGGAATTTTCTCAAATAACAATTCCAATGTTGTTATGTAACCAGAGAATGTGGGCTTAAGGACTAAAGGTCAGGAGAGTTGAGAGACCTGCAGAAAGATCAGAGTATAATTGTGCTTATTTTATGATGGTGTATGTATATTTTATTTAATAATCACATAGGTTTAGCAAATTTTTTTTTGCTGTTGTACTTTTCTAGATAATAACAGAAAAGATGGTTTTCTCATAAGAATAAAACCTTTCCAAATATGCTCACTGGTTTCTCTTTAATAAGGAAAAAAAAGTATTTATCACATAGTTGCTATCCTGGGAGACTGAATTCTTAGCATAATATCATAATACGAAGTGTCTATTTTTCCATTGCTGGGGAATTGTCTAGGGCATAAAAAAGATAATAGCATTTGAAGATTAAATAGTGGCATATCAAAGAGTTCAGCAAACTTTAGTTGATACTTTCTTACTTGAAGCAATATAACAATTTAGTGTAGCAATTACAAATATAGTAGTATTACTTTTCTATTTCAGATATATTTGACTTATATAGATAAAATTTTTACTCACATATATATATATAACAGCATATGTATGCATGCACTTTCAGGACTAAAGCATTGATGATTTCTCTAATCTTTCATTGTCGTTTTTTTCATGTGGTTGATCCTCACAAAAGAAGAGCTAAAGCTCTCTCTTTCATTAGTCATACCCATGACCTTCTGTTTTGGGACTCACAAGTATCTTTTTAAGTTGCATAAATATTATATGAAATTTATAGGGGCCCGGGAGATAGCATGGAGGTAAGGCATTTACCTTTCATGCAAAAGGTCATCGGTTCGAATCCCACTGCCCCATATGGTCCCCCATGCCTGCCAGGAGCAATTTCTGAGCATGGAGCCAGGAAATTTATAAAATGTATGAAAATATTTCAAAGCAAAATTTAATTTTACCGCGTATTTTCTTTAGCTTCTCTCTCATTCTCTGTGTTGTAAGCATTATTTTCCTACAAATTTGGGAACATAATCTTTTCTTATTCACTTAATTATGAACATTTATCTACTAGAAGATACACCTTCATATCATAAATTTAGTGAATAAGAATTATTTAGTATGTTATATAATTTGTTCAACCAGTTCCACATTATTTAACCTTTAGGCTGATTTTTTTCGGGATTTTTAAAATACTGATCTCAGTTTGGTATTATATATAAATATATATACACTCATTTTATATTTCATACACTTAGTCATTTATCTTAGAACAGCATTTAATAACTGTTTTAACAGAAAAATATCTATATATTCATATCTTTCCAGATTTTAGTAGATTTTAAATTTAATGTTGAAAAGAGTGCATTTTGTAATATTTTATACTATATTTCTTCAGTTTAATGTATTCAGATATTGATATATTGTATGATGATCTAATCCTTGTAAATAAGTCATTTGTATATGTGTAAGCAAAAATTGGAGTATACTTTACCCATTTTTTAATATTTTATTTAAACACCTTAATTACAAACATGATTGTGATTGAGTTTCAGTATGTAAAGAACATCCCCCATCACCAGTGCAACATTCCCAAATCTCCCTCCTCTCCACCCCACCACTGCCAGTACTCTAGACAGGCTTTCTATTTCCGTCATACATCTTATTGTTAGGCTAGTTCTTTTTTTTTGTTGTTTTTTTTGGGGGCCACACCCATTTGATGCTCAGGGGTTACTCCTAGATAAGTGCTCAGAAATTGTCCTTGGCTTGGGGGGACCATATGGGACACCGTGGGATTGAACCAACCACCTTTGGTCTTGGATCGGCTGCTTGCAAGGCAAACGCAGCTGTGCTATCTCTCCGGACCATTTTTGATTTTAAAGAATTTTTCCAATGTTATACTGAACAAGTATGCAGCTAAAATAAGTCTCTTTATATTTAATTACTCATGGTATGCTTATTATGTTGAAGCATTATTATCTTGTAGTATATGTGTTTCCTATTTGATAGATAGCCTAACTAAAAGGCTTCTTTTGTAACTAACTTTTAATTCTTATGTATAAGTAGATTTTATGTTTTTTTGTTTTTGTTTTTGACTCCTTTTGCTTGAAATGAAACCAATGTTTCTCTCTTCCTTATTAATTATTCCCTGGCATCAATGATCTGGTAGATCACCCTCTAATTCTGGTTAAGATTAAATTACTTAAGCCATGAATCTTGTTAGGGAAACAGTTTCCCTCCATCCATAGATGTCTGTAGTAGTGAAGTGTGGTAGTAGGAGTCTGAGATGTCAGGTGAAGACCAATTGGGATAAGAAGGAAAGGCAGAATGTACCTGAGCTGAAGGCTTTAGGTGGGTTATTAAAAGAGGGAACTCAAACCAAGTAGCAGGTTTATTTATGATAATCATGCTGATATTTCTTGAGGACTCTTGAAGAATCCCTTTTCAATTTGGTTTGGATTTATAGACTGTAACTTGCTCATGCAATGTACATCTGGAATGTAAGCAGTCAGTTATAAAATACTTTGGAATTTTTTTGAGGGGGAGCAAAGTGGGCAACACAGCCAACAGAGCTCAGAGGTTACTCTTGTCTCTGTCTGTACTTAGGAATCACTCCTAAAGAACCACTCAGGGGACCATATGGATTGATTCCTGATAGGCTATGTATGTACAAGGTGAACACTGTCCCTACAGTACTATCACATTGACCATACTTTGGGAGTTTTGAAAGAGTGAAAGTCCCAGAATGTCAGTTTGGTATCTGAAAGTTGATTGTTCAAGTTCTATTAACCTAAGTATCTTCCTGTATTTTTTCAGCACCAGGCTTTCAATATACCTAAACTCTGTGCTTTTGAGGCCAATCTTTGGATTTGCATTGCTTACACAAAACTAATCATTTCCCTTCCATTTCTTTTTGCCTTGCCCACTCTCAGTTTACAGATCAAGTAGAGAAGTTTGGAGATAAGATCATGGGGCCAATACAAGTTGAGTTCAGCAGAAGTAATAGCATGAAAGAGCCTTTGTATCAGAGTCATCAAAATAAATCTATATTTAAAATAGTTTGAGATGTTTTTTCATGACTCTTTTCAAAGGAAATAAAATAAACTAATGCATTTTATTTGTACCATTAGGACCAAAATAGCATTCCAAACTGAGTTAAAAATGAAGAGATGTTCTACATTTTTCATATGAAAATCCAGTGTGTATTTACATATAAAGTGTCTCTAAATTTGGGATCTCGTCATGTTTCAGCTGCTTGGCAGCTGCAAGTAGCTCAGTACTACCCAGACACTACAGATACCCTGTGTATGGACTAATGGAAGTGAATTTGTGGTTTGCCTTGCCAGCATGTTCTCTTATCTGCTAAAAATGAATTCCTTTCTTTCTATGAATTGGCAGTAAGATCCTCAAGAGACCTCTTAGCCCTCACATCGTTTAACTTTTGGGTGTGAAAGCAATCTTCCTCTTCCTCTTTAGCAAGTCATTGCAATTTTAGTAACCCAGGTTAGCACTTTTAATTTGCTCTTTTGACATGCTCACAACTAGGCAGACTGGCTACAAGAATGCGTTGAATTTTACTCTAAGATAATATTTCTAACAATACTAATAAAATGGAGACAGCGTTCTATCTCAGTTCACATTGTAAAATAATACATGTTCTTGGTAGAGGGAGTGTCATTCCTGGTTTCTATGAAGAAAAGCAAATATAAAACAGCAAATCATAGGTAGAATCCTAAGTGGAAGCCATTTTTTTTTTGCTGCTGTTGTTGTTGAAAGATAAGTCACTATAATCTCTAGAAAATTAAAGATTTTTCATTTTGAAGACATTCTTTTTTCTTTTCCTTTTTATTTATTTTATTTTATTTTATTTTTTTGGTTGACCATATGTGGTCGTGCTGAGGTATAGTCCAGGATCTGTGCTCAGAGGCAAATAGGCTTGGGGTCAGTTTGTAATGCCAGCAATTAATTTGGGATCTGTTGTATGCATAACAAGCATTTTAATGTCTGTATTTTCTATCTACACCTTATCTGGGGGATTTTCAGCTGCTTTGATGGATTCTTACTGGTCATTCTAAGAATGCAGCCAAGGGCCTCCTCTGCACTACCACTACAAGTCAAGATCTCAACTCCAAGAACATAATGAGTGAACAAATTCTCAGATGTTGTATGGAAGTTTTCTATTGGTTTAGTTAGAAAAATTGAATTTAGAGAAAGGAAAGAAAGAAAAATATGCAAATCAAGTGGTCTTATAAACTTTCTTTTATATTTCAGCTAGGTATATTTTGAGTCAGAATAAGAAAAATCCCTGGCAGTACTCAGTGTATATGGGGGACATTTCTGGATACTGGATAGGTTATCTAATAATAAAGCCCAAGGATGCTATTTTTCTCAGGTACTGTGCTACCAGGAACCAGTAGGCCATCCTAGTATTGCTACCAGATCAATACTACCAGACTCTCCAGGACTTTGGTTGATTTAGGTGTGAAGCATATGATGCTGGGGATTGAACAAGGGCATCATGCTTGCAAAAAAAGCCACATGAATCCTCTATCTGTTCGCTCCCCTAACTAGGATGGGAAACTGGGATGTATTTTCTTTACCTTATTATTTTTTTAAATTTTGAATGAAGAAAGTGTATGATGGGAAGTATTACTCAACTAAAATTCAAATTGTTTCCTACTGAGTTAATCACATTTATTAATTTAAAAAGGACACCTACAGGATAAAACAGATAAGGAACTTGCCTTGCATGAGGCCTACCTGATTTAATTCTCCTATGATTCCTGAAGGCTGCCAAGACTGATTCCCTGAGCACCATCTGCATGTACCCCTATAATCCAAGAAATAAAAGGGCATTTAAATATTAAAGCTTTAGTCAGAGCCTTCTCTCCTCTCCTCTATCATCCTTCTCCCCCTTGATATGACCTCTTCTGGGTAGTTTTGACTGTGAGAATGGTGGAGGTGAGAGAGTGCCCCTGGCATCCTGTGGTAGAAGGCAAGGATGCTGTTGAGTGTGTTACAGTACATAGGCAGGACCCTGTACTGCAGAGTTCTCTGCTCTGAACATTCCCGGTGCAGATGGGGAAGGCTCTAGATCTGAAAGAATGTGCTACCTACAACAATGGACCTCCTGAGCTGGGCATATTTACTCTCTATGAGCACATTTATTTGAAGGATATTCAGTATAGCAGGAAAAGGTAATAGAAACTTCCTGGGTACAATAAGTTACACAGTTTCAAAATTATACTGTTTCTATTTTTATGGGTAGGTTTATTAAAAGGCTGGCAGGAAGTTAGAAAACCTGAATAAATGCTGTGCCGTTATATAATTCCTGAATGTAAAAAATAAAAAGTGTATTCAACTCTGTTGAATGAACTTTGCCTCATTTCTGACTTCAATTGTATTACATTTTAGACTCTGATAAGTACTCATTTAAAAAAAAGAAATACCCCCTCCCCTTCTCTGTCTCTCTCTACACCCCCTTCCTTCCCTCTCCCTTTCCCCCATAATGGCAACACAGATTTCTTTTATCATACGTTGTAGTTCTTCTGAGATTATTTTTTAATCAATAATTTGCTCTTTTCTTTTTAAAAATAATATCTTTATTTCAGCACCATGATTGCAAACACGTTTGTAGTTGAAGTTCAGTTATAAAATAAAACACCCCCTTTACCAGTGCAACCTTGATTTTCAGATCTTGTCTTCTTGGGAAGGTATGAGCATTGGGCAAGTGCTTAGACATCAGTGCTTGGGGTTCTCCAGTGGTGCGTGCTGGAGGTGTAATTCATGGCTTGCACTCCTAAGCTATCTCCACATCACAATTGCACAGACTTTCTGTGGAATTTCTTGAGCATTCAAACTGTAAGCTATTTTGTAGGTACCTTCTCTAATTGAATCTGTAAAACATACTATAGTAAGAATATCTTTTTTAAGTTTGTCATTTCTAAGCCATCCTGTGAAGAGGAACCACAGGTAAAGTCTTTTCAACATTTTGTTAACTCACAGTAGGGTGAACTATCTAGACCTTCGTGGCTGGTGTGATTGTTAGAGCTTGTTCAGTGTCCTACTGAGGCTTTAGGAGAAGTGAACCATGATTCTATAGATCTGCTGCATCTTCACAGTAGTTTAAATAGGTTAATAGTTTATTGTGCTTATTTATTGTGAGAAATACACATTTTGTGGATCAGTTTTCAGCTCCTAGCATCAGCTTTTCTCTTTCTTT
>PVKC010012156.1:0-24016 GCA_004027635.1 Crocidura indochinensis
TGAGTTTGTGTGGCACTATTGTGAATGGGATTGCCTTCTTGACTTCCTTCTCTTCCCTATCATTATTGGTGTATATCTTTTTCTTGCCTAATCACTATAGCAAGAACTTCCAGTACTGTGTTGAAGAGGAGTGGTGAGAGAGGACAGTCTTGTCTTGTACCAGAATTTAGAGGAAAGGCTTTTAATTTTTCTCCATTGAGGATAATATTTGCCATTGGTCTATGGTAGATGGCCTCAACTAGATTGAGAAAGGTTCCTTCCAATCTTGTTGAGAGTTTTGATCAACAATGGATGTTGGACCTTATTAAATGCTTTCTCTGCGTCTATTGATATGATCATGTGATTTTTATTTTTCTTGTTGTTGATGTTTTGTATGATGCTGATTGATTTACAGGTGTTAAACCATCATTGCATTCCTGGGATTAAACCTACTTGGTCGTAGTGTGTGATCTTCTTGATGATGCATTTGATACTATTTGCCAGGATTTTTTGAATATCTTAGCATCAGCATTCATCAGGGATATTGGTCTATAATTTTCTTTTTGGCAGCATCTGTGTCTGGTTTTGGTATCAAGGTGATGTTGTCTTCATAAAAGCTGTTTGGAAGTGTTCCCGTTTTTTCAATTTCATGGAAGAGCCTGGCTAGAATTGGTAGTGTGTCAACATGTAGTCTATCCTGGAGAATGACCATGTATATTGGAGAAGAATGTGTATCCAGGTTTTTTGTGATGGAGCATCCTATATATACCTACTAGTCCTCTTTCTTCCATTACTCTTTTCAGGGATACTGTGTTTTTGTTGGGATTCAGTCTGGTTGACCTATCAAGTGTTGATAGGGCCGTGTTGAGGTCTCCCACAATTATTGTGTTATTATTGATTTCTTCTTTAAGTTTTGTCAGTAATTGTATTAGATGATTTGCTGGTCTCTCATTGGGTGCATATATGTTTAATAGTCTGATTCACTCCTGTCGTATATCTCCCTTGATTAGAACATAGTGTCCATGTTTGTCCCTTACCACTTCTGAGTATAACGTTGGTGTCATCAGATATTAATATGGCCACCCCAGCTTTTTTGAGAGTGTTATTTGCTTGGATGATTTTCCTCCAGTCTTTGATTTTGAATGTATGTTTGTTCTAACTATTCAGATGTGTTTCTTGTAGGCAACAGAAGGTCGAATTCATCTTTTTGACTCATTTTGCCACTCTGTGTCTTTTATTTGGTGAATTTAGTTCATTGACATTGAGAGAAATGATTTTTTAGGATTTAATTTCATCTTTGTAGGTAAGTTTGCTGTGTTTGTTGGTCTCTCTTGTCTTAGAGTAGACCTGTCAGTTTTTCCTTTAAGGCTGATTTATCATCTTTGAAGTTTCTGAGCTGTTGTTTATCCATGAAGCTATGTATTCTTCCTTCTAACCTGAACCTGAGTCGGGCTGGGTTCAGTATTCTCAGTGAGGCATTCATTTCATTCAGTCTTGTCACAATATCCTACCACTGTCTTCTGCCCTTGATGGTTTCCTGTGACATGTCTGTGGTAAGTCTTAGGGATGCTCCTTTGAATGTAATTTCCCTTTTTGATCTTGCTGCTCTCAGTATCCTATCTCTATCTCTGGGATTTGTCATTGTAATGAGGATGTGTCTTGGGGGTGTTTTCTTTAGATCTCTTTTAGCTTGTAATATTCAGGCATGCAGGAGTTGTTTGCATGTAGTCTTTAAATCTGGGAGTATCTCTTTGATAATGTCTTTGACGGTTTATTCTTCCTGGAGTTCTCCTACCTGGGTCTCTGGCACTCCAATTATTCTTATGCTGTAATTATTGAGGTTATCAAAGACTTCTATTTTCATCTGTTTGCATCTCTTGAGTACTTTTTCCATTTCCTGATTGTTTGTCTTAAGGTTCTTTTCTAATTTCTTCTGTTTTGCTGAGTTTTTATGCATCACATCTTCCAGTACTCTGATTCTCTCCTCAGCTGCTGATACCTTGCTGGCGAGGCCATCCATTGAGATTTTCAGTGGAGCTACTGTGTTTTTCAGATCTGTTATTTCAGTTTGGAGTTTTCTGATTTCTGTCTTTGTGTTCTGTTCAGATCGATCTATGCTTTCTTTGAGTTCTTCAAACATCTTCTATATTGCTATTTTAAGTTCCTTGTCTGAGAGGTTAGTCAGGCGATTGGAATTTATTAGGTCATCCGAGCGTCTTCATTTTTCGTGTATGGTGTTTCCCTGCGAGGTTTCCCCATTGTCACGCATGTAGTGTGGTTTTTCCTGCATGTTGTGGTGGGGTTCATTGGTTAGAAAGAGTGCACGGCCGTGAAGCCATCTTCTGTGGCCTCTATATGACAGTTTTTTGGGGGTGCGCTCTCTAGGCCTCTGAGGAGACCTTCAGGGATTCAGAAACTCAGGCAGACAGGCACAAGCAGGAGAAGTTTCCCTTGAAGTCCTCTCTGTTATACTTTTGAGTAAAATCAGATTTCAACTTTCCTTTTATCAAGGGCAGAAAATATAATAAAAGGGCCAGAGCAGTATCCCAAATGATAAGGAGTCTGCCTTGCCAGCACTAGCCTAGAATGGACCATGGTTAGATTTCTTGGTGTCCCATATGGTGTCCCAAATCATGAACAATTTCTGAGCGCATATCCAGGAGTAACCCCTGAGCGTCACTGGGTGTGACCTAGAAACCAAAAGACTTATGTCTTTTATATTAATTTATTTTATTTATTTTTATGTACAAAACAAATGTAATTGGATTACTAGTTTAAAAAATAGGATCTTGGGAGCCGGGAGGTGGCACAGGAGGTAAGGTGCCTGCTGCCTTGCCTAGGATGGACCACGGTTCGATCCCCCGGTTCCCATATGGTCCCCCGTGCCTGCCAGGAGCGACTTCTGAGCGCATAGCCAGGAGTAACCCCTGAGCGTCACCGGGTGTGGCCCAAAAACCAAAAAAAAAAAAAATAGGATCTTGACATCCAACTTGAAACTTAAAATACCTCACCCCCCACCCCATCTGCGGGCACATAGGGGGACTTATGATTTTTTTAAAGTCTGTTATTTTTAGATCAATCTGCATAGAAAATTTAAGATCTATGTTACTAAAATTATTTTATAACTTTTTGATCAGCTATGTTAACAAGTCTAGTTATGAAAATCATGACTATATAATCTATACTTTAGTGATAGTTTTTTTTTTTTAATATGGAACGCTTCACGAATTTGCGTGTCATCCTTGCACAGGGGCCATGCTAATCTTCTCTGTATCGTTCCAATTTTAGTATATGTGCTGCCGAAGCGAGCACTAGTGATAGTTTTTGTTTTATTTTTCAATAAGTAATTAGGTACTGTTTTATGGTAAGCTATATGTCAAGATCAAAATTGAAGGGAGGGGCACAAAGTTAACTAGTTAATTTTAATTTATCATTCTAAACCACACTTGCCATGAAAAGATATCAAATATATTATGGAATGGTTAGAGGTGGGAAATATTAGGAATTAAAGAGCACCCCCATCCAGTCAATACTCTCTTTGCCTACTTTTCTATATTCAGGTAGACACACAGACAGTAAACATTCTCATCGACAAGCCCTAGAGACTAAGAAGTGTCAAAGGGACAGGAATACTCTAGAGCATAGTACTAATGTCCCAAGCAACATGAAAGCTGGTACCAGCATGTGCACACAGACTACAGGAATCCAGCAGCAAATTGCCATACTAGAAATTCCTACACTGAATAGAGAATGGTGCAGAGACAAGAACAGGCCACCATACACTAAAGGCAGGCTGATAAGCTCAAGGACAGAAACAGGACATTTCAATCCAGATGAGGCATTGAGGTACAGGACAATTGAGTTCATAATGAGTAAAAGGAGAGGCCTGGAAATTGGGAAGGAACCCAGAACCAAATACTAAAACTTTACAATAAACTTTGATTTCTTATGCATCTGAGATTTGTATGCAGTTCTATCATACAATAGTCAATTACACAGGAACTCAGAAATAAATATATTTCTAGTAACATGTCTAGGTGTTAAACCATTTACTGCCAATGAGGGAATATTCAAATGTAAAAAAAATAAATAAAGGTGATTAAAGGGAAAGTACAGATGCTTTCTCTCTTTATGGAAAAAGAAATACTTATGAATTATATCTATTTGTATGTGAAAACATCCTGGGAAGCATCTTCACATAAGAAGTAATACTTAACCATCTTAATATGTGAATAATAATGAAGCTATTCTAAAATTCTTCACAAATCTTGCAGAGTGATAGTTATGGATAATTCGAATATTTTAGAAAATTAATTGGCGATTAAGTAAACTTCCTTGCTAATTTTGTTATAATTATAATACCTTTACTTATCAGCCTTCTAAAGTCATTTCCCTCTTGAAAAATTGTTCCAATAACTTGTTTAGATTGTATGTGGAAAAAGAATTTGACAGATGCGATGGAATATAGATTTCACATGGAAATTGAGACAAAATTGCAGAACTGTTACAAAAATTGTGCATCAGTATTTCCTACATAGAACCAGATGTACTATTGGGGATGAATTTTAATTTATGGAAACCAGGTACATTAAATGTTATCATAACTAAAATGGAAATGTTTGCTTTATTCTCTCCTTGACACCTTGGGTATGTTTTTGGATATTTTATGGCTGCATTGTTTACACCAGTGGTCCTCAAACTACGGCCCATGCGCCACATATTGTATTTGTTCCCATTTTGTTTCTTCACATCAAAATATGATGTATGCACTGTGCATAGGAATTTGTTCATAATTTTTGCTTTTACTATAGTCTGGCCCTCCAATGGTCTGAGGGACAGTGAACTGGGCCCCTGTTTAAAAAGTTTGAGGACCCCTGGTTTACACAAACACAGAAGACAACCTGTTTTTGTGACAGATATTTTTGGAACAGGTTACATTCTTCACACATTATCTGGAATGTCAGGGAACTCCACTTTAGAAATTATAGTTAATTAACTCCCAAATACAAGTATTGTAGGCAGATACTGATAGAAAAGATCACATTATTATAAAACCGTAAGGCTTTGACATATTAGCATAAATTAAGCCCTAAGATCAGACATTACTTTTAACATTCAAAATACAAGTCCCACTGAGTACTTTTATAGGCAGATATTTAATTTGCCTTTGACTCATGCAGACCTAAAGATACAAATATAACCCAACTATCCAAGAGTTCTGACACATGAACAGGCTCTGACACAAATGAGGGGGGGAGGACACTAGAGTTAGTGAAACCCAAATATACTGGTTTGAGACTTGTAGCCTGGAAAATATGATAAATTGCTCCCTGAATGCTATACAGTACACTAATAAAGGCTTTAAATTCCAGTCTGGAAAGTAATGATCAGTGGAGACTACCTCCTGAGAAAGAAGAGTATCATGACTTCTGTGCCTAGAGGGGATATTGAGCCCCAATTGAAAGTTGTAAGTAAGTTAAAGCAATCTGTAGAATTGCATCTATTCTTCTTGTGCTTATGGAAAGCAACTGGCCATGTTTTTAGAAGTACATTTCATCGGTGACTATACATTCTTAGTAGGTTTGCCGTGAAGGTGGAGGGAATGATGTGTTTCAGCAATATGCCTTTTTGTGGAAAATAGTTTCTTATATTCTGAGTCACTTGAAAGCTTTTTTTTCTTGTAACGTGGAATAAATACTGATCTTTGCTCATATCTGGTTGTAACTTTCTAAACTAGTGTTTCTAGTATTTTCTAGATCACTCACAATGATGACAATTCAGAGTTCTCATCTAAATACCATGCAAGCTGAGGTAGAAAGTTTTTTTTTTGATTACAGAGATGCTACTGTTTGTGTGTGTGTGTGTGTGTGTGTGTGTGTGTGTGTGTGTGTGTGTGTGTGTGCTTGTAATCATCAGAGAAACTTGAAACCAGGAACACCTGTTGCCTGAAGATGCCTTGACTGAGATGTAGAGCATGTGGTTCTTGGAACTTTTACCTGGATTTACAGTTTCTATTCATTTTTACTCTTTTTTTCTCATGTTAAGTATTTAGACACACAAAAAATACATACTTAGATAAGATAAATATCCTTGTCTAATATTGGAGTTTCTCTAGTTTTTCAGTGATTGTGTAATTGACATCAGCATTTTCTCTTGGGCTTTTGTTTTATAGATTTGTAATGCATATATTAATAAATAATAAATCTCTCAATATACAATAATGCTGTGTAGTAAACTGATGTTAGATTAAAACTATAGTGGTACGTATTCTTTCACATTTTTCAACCAGTTAAGGATACATATTAGCATTTCTTTATGTTTTCATATCCCCAATTTTTAGAGTTAGTATCTCCTTTTGCTGTCAGACATATTTTTAAGTTTTTATAGTCACCATGAAATCACAAAGTTACTCATAATTGGGTTTCAAACATACATTTCAATATTGCTCATATCACCAGTGTCTACTACCTTTCATCAATGCCCACCCTAATCCCATTTTGCCTGTTTCTACAACAATTCTCTCTCACTCTCTCTCTCTCTATATATATATGGTATATGTAATGATATATGGTACATATTATTTATATAATTTATATGGTATATGATATATATGGTATATATGATATATGGCATATATATATGCCTTTTCCTATCCTCTAGGTTCCACTCTGGGGCCTGTTTCCTATTGAATACCAGTTCTCATATTTGTTGTTTCTATTGTCATTGGGTTTTCTTCATTACACCATTTTATTTATAACATCATTATGTTTTATTTTATTTAACATATGAGAGTGATCAAACTGTGTTGTCTCTCTCCCTCTAACTAATTCCACTCAGCCTTATACACTCCAGGTCTCTCAATCAGCAAATTACATGACTAGCTTTTCATGTAGCAGAGTAGAATTCCATTGTGTATATCTACCATTGTTTCTTTATCCAGTCATCTATTCTTATGCACTTGGATTGTTTGCAGATTTTGGGTACTGTGGTTAGTGCTGCAAGAAACCTAGGGGTACAAATATATTTTCCTCATTTTGTTTTTGGGTCTTTGGGGTATATTTCAAGAAGTGGATTTGTTGGGTAAAGGGCATCAGAAATCTTTCAGGGAATGCTTTCACAATGCTTTCACAAAGATAGGTAGTTGATAGTTAAAAATGAATTAAAACTGAACTTTTTTGCAAAAGCCTCATTAACAATACTGCAGGTGGGAAAAGTGGCACCCACCAAAAACTGGGTTTCCTAGGTGACTGGAAAATTATGCTGAAAATTACCAGACTCTTGGTTATCTTAAAAAGTGGTACAGTGACTTGAATAAAAAAGGAAACAAGAAACGTTTGCCTCAAGAGATGAATAATTACACTTTCTGCTTGACCCACCTTAATCACTTGGGGAAGTGCCTGAATTGGTTAAGAGCTGGTAAATGTCCATTACAAGCAACTTAAGTAGCATGCATAAGAACTTCTCACAGTCACACCAGGCAGCTGTCAAGTTATGCGTGAAATTCACTAATTATATGTGGCATACAAAAAGGCCCCACTGTTGACGATTTCAGGATTTCAGTCATGAACACAAGTTAGAGCAAGGAGTAGTTCATTTTAGAAAAAATGAGTCATTTTAAATTTTGCCCGGATTTTCTCAGAAAAGAATGCCAGGAGGAGGCAAATGGGGCAATTGTGTGTATGTGTGTGTGTGTGAGAGAGAGAGAGAGAGTGAGAGAGAGAGAAAGAGAGAGAGAGAGGAGAGAGAGAGTGTGTGCAGGGAAAGCACGCCTTTTGTTTTTCTGAGGGTGGTTTTATAGAAGTGCATACCAAATCTGCATTGTTTAGGGCTTTTTTATTAGGATGAAGCTTCGTTTTCTTGAAAGTATTTTCCATAATCTTTTGTTTGTTTTTTGAACCACACTCAGAGGTGCTCAGGGCTAATTCCTGTCTTTACAGTCAGGCATAACTCCTAGCAGTGCCCAGGGAACATATGAGACATCAGAGATTGACCCTAGATGCAAATGTGCAAATATGCAAATAACCAACCAGCCATACTCTTGCTGCTGCCCAGTCTTTTCCATAACCTTAACATGGCCTTTGATCTTTTTTTATAATAATAATAATTTTCATTTTGAGCAAAGTGGATTACATATCTTTCACAGTAATATTTTAAGTACATATTAATATTGAATCAGGGTAATTCCCACCACCAAAGTTGTCCTCCTACCACCCCAAATTTTTGCATGTAAAACAAGCTCTTGTTGACAATAATATTTTAGGTTTATGTTTACTTAATATCAGGAGGATTCCCATCACCGAATTGTTCTCTCTACACCTCCTGTCCCATCCTACCTCCCATCTCTACCTCCCTCAGCCCCAGGCCTGGCCTTTGATCTTTTTTAAAGGAGCTTATCCTTCTATGGTGGTACCTCCATTTCCTTGGGCTACATCAGGGTTGGTGATGGGTAACTCCTTCAAATTCTCTCTTTTCTTTCCAAAAAAGTACTACCCTGAATCTCTGCCTGCAACAACATCATAAATATAGTTAGAATAAAATTAATTACAAGGTTCATCATTACATTGAAGTATTTGGGACTTCAAGTTATCACACATTTTCCACATTTTGATATTTCATACCAAATACATACATTTTAATATTTCATTTAAAACTATACAGATATAATTGTTAGGTTATAAATATGTTTCCTAAGTACCTCATTGTTGATGTTAATTTTGTTATTTAATTTTGAAAGACAAAGCAAAAATCTCGGCTAATCACTTCACTCCATAAATTATGTATTCTGTGGGTTATAAAAGACATTTCTTTTGTTTATAGCACTTTTCTTTCAGTACCACCAAAGCACTGTGCAAAATGAATGCATTCAAGGAAAAAGAAATAGAATATCTTGGCACTCTGGCTTAAGTAGGTTTTCTACTCATCAAACAGATAAATGAAGTCAATACAATGCGTTCCACAGTGTTGTTTCAACGGCTGGCGTATTACTTTGTGACGTCTTCCACAACATAGTCTATCATTGGTACTCATTGTCAAACTGAGCTTCCAGCTGTGAAGTTATTACCTTTTTTCACTTATATATACATTCTTTTAGTGCCTTTTGTTTTTTAAGGCATTTACAATACCATGGAAATAATTCTGAGAGTTCCATACTCTTGTATAACCAGTGTTTAAAAATAAAGAGATAAATTAAGATGTTATGTAATTAACATAGATGCCCTGGACGTACACTAAATGAACCCTTAGTTCTAATTTAAGTTTCATTGTACACTATAGCATACATTAATGATAAACCCTTTTTCATTTCTCTGACTTATTTCTTGATCCAGAGATATCACTTAATCATAGTTAATGTGCTTGTATCCTCAATTATCTATTTCTGGGCATTCATTATGCAGCTTTTGAAGAGTTTTTCTAGGCAATGATAATTTTCCTTGATCTTCCATCTATTTCTTACACTAACACAGAAAAAATTAAGGCGATCATGAGTAGACTTGTTCTGTTGTTACACTTCCTTATGAGAGTATTCATTCATTTCTCACTTCTATCAGCTTTCATTTATTGACTCCAGAGTTTATCATGGGTTTTGCTCACCCTCAACATCTTACTGACCTAGTTCTGCTAGCAATGCTCACTTGTGAGCTAATTTTTATCTATTCTCAAGTTTGTAATTTTTCTGCATCTCCTAAGTATGTTCTCCACAGTTACCTAATTTTCCAAAATTTGTGAAATGGCTCCATGAAATTAAACCCACATAAGTTAGAATGACATAGCCAGAGGTTCATTGGGTGGGTAGAGATCAGTGTAACTGATCATTTAATCAGAATGAAGCAGTATCTTTAGAAATATAGATAAAAGTAGAAGATAGTAGTTAAAAATTCACACTACAAATATATTGGCATAAAATACTAGCTGTATAACAAAGAGATCAAATGTTAAAGAAGTTAAAATCAGATAAGAACATGCCAACAATAGGACAACGACCAACATTGGATAGAAAAATAATTATATGCAGAAAGCAATTTAAACTAGAGTGATTTGAGATAGTAACAAAGTTGATTTTAAAAATCAAAAATACAATTTTCTGTGACAAGAGTTCTTTGTGACAGTTCAGGATACATAGTTGTTTTAAAGTGTGTTTAAAATATGCCTGCTTTATAGATTTTGGATTTAAAATAGAAATTGAGAGAAGTTTCTAATCTTCCCTCAATTAAAGCTGCCATTTCTTCTATACCATTGATGCCATAGATCAATTTAAATTAATTCTCTTGGGCAGATAATGTAGAAATAAGTATGACTCTTAAAAATCCTATCACATAATTTACTTTGCATACCAAAGAAGCAATCCTGGTTAGAATTATGTCACTTTGTTAGGTTGTAATATTTCTTCAAAGTATTTTCTGCCACATCCTACTAGGTCCTTTACTATCTTCTTTAAACCTGTATTTAGGTTTATCTAACTGTCTTGATTAGACTTATAGAGTATGACTATATTCTTTGAAATGCCCCATCCAAAAATATATGAAACTTACTATGGATACTCCATTGCTTTATTTTTCTGCAACTAGCCATAAGTGCCTGTCAGGTACGGTTCACTACTTTAATACAATACTTTGAGAAGAGGCCATAGAACAAAACCACTACTTATAAACATATATTAATTGAGTAAAAAGTGTTCTTTGTTTTTGTAAAAGGATAAACTTTTCTAGTGTAACTATGTTGTTCAGCTAGTCATTCAACTACTCTATGTGATATTACACTTCCTATACTTATAAACTCCAAAATATACCATTTTATTGCAGACAAATTGATCCAATTCCAGTCTGAGGCATGGATTTCATCTATTTTATTTTCATATATTTTCTATGCAGTCTTCATTTTGGTATCTCTGAAGACAGTGATCCCACAAATTACTGAAGCAGTAATTTTGCTGTTATCACATTTCTTATTTTTTACAAACACTTCCATATATTGAATCAGAATTTAATTGCACATGCTTTGAATTGTATAGATGTTTAATAAATGAAGACACTTGGGAGTTTTGAATTGTTCCAAATATATCTTTTTTCATTTTTTGATTCATCATTCCAGTCTCATGAGATCTTTGAGACACAAGACCTCTGTAATCCATATCTATCATGTATAATACAAGTTATTTGTAATAATCAAGATAAATGTGACTTTTAGAAAAACAATGTTAAAATTTCAGTGTTGTGAGCAAATAAAAATAAAAACTACTTTGGACCTATACTACTACTGAAATGGACTGAACCATCCCCCTATTCAACATTCCTCTTATGATTATTTGGGTATCCTATTTACTTCCATTTTGTAATTATGTATTCTTCAAATCATGTTTTTATGCATGCAGAAGGCAAAAGATAACAAAAATGATAATGCGCTAGAGATAGACCTAGTTTGTATATCACATATGTTCACATTTCATTGGGCAGAATCCATTTAGCTATACTGAAAACACTTTCAAGGGAAATTGGAAAATGTAGTCTCTCTTTTGAATTTTTGGTATATTATTTTTAGAAATATGAAAACAAGTGATGAGTATAGAACTAGTTTTTCTATTGAAAATACTTTTTTGCATTCTGTCTTAGTGTATCATTGACTTTAATTTAGGATTAATCTGTATAGAAACAGACACAAAATAATATATTCATTCAGCAGCTAAATGCCTGGCAATACTTTTGTAGTTAACATGTCTATATCTAGTATGCAGTAAAATTAAAAGACTGCATAAATAAATTCCATCATATGTGCTATGATAGTTAACTTCCCTTCACCTTCCAATTTGATATACAGATTCTATGTAAGTACTAAGATTAATTGATGCAGCATGCCTAGATACATATATGAAAGCATCATTTGTGGTTCAATCAAAGAGTTTTCCAGCATTAGATCAATACAATTGTATGAAATATTAATATGTGTTTAGTTGAAATACGACTTGGTCATTAATTTATAGATTCTTGAGAGTGTTTATTCTGTATCATCAATTCTGGTTCCATCTGTGAAAAAAGATGATAATGGAATAATCTTTATTCTCTATGAATTTAAAGTTTTGAAGCTTAAGAAATTAAAACTAATAATTAAAGTTAAATATTTTTAGTTACATTAGAAGAATACTCTGCAAAGAAAGTCCATAATCTGTCTTGAAAAATAATCAGTATAATATCAATAGTTTTAGAAACAAGTATATCAAAACTGGAAATTGGGGGCATAAAGGTGATACAGGTATAAAGTCCTTAACTTTACATGTAGTCAACACATGCTCAATACTCAGCATCCCAAATAGTCCCCCTAAGCTCTTCCAGAAATAGTTCTTGAGTTATTCTTGAGTAAGCAGAGCAAGGAGTAAGTGCCAAATATTGATGGGTATGGTGTCAAACCAGAAATTGAAGAAAGAAATGGAAGAAAAGAAAGAAGGAAAGAAGGTAGGAGGGAAGGAAGGAAAGGACACAAGAAAATGAGAAATAAAGAAGGAAATGAGAAAGGAAGGAAAAGAAAGAGAAAGAAGGAAAGAGAAAGGAAGAAAGGGAGGGAAATAAAAAGATATGTTTTAAGATGCATCACATATTGAAATTAATATGTGCATGCTTCAAGGGCAGAATTTTTAATCATTTGCCAAGATTTGAATGCATTTGAAATAATAGAAAGTGGTATATCTGCAAAGACTGTTATTTGATACTTAATTCAAGGCATTTAAAGAAACATCTTTCAAATAAAGGACAATACAGCCTAGATACCAATGTCCACAGATTAAAAAGCAAATTGAATTTGCTAAGTAAACTCTGAACAATTAACAAAAATATTTACACATAATAGAACAATTATTGCTTTGACTTTCTATTTTATAAATTTTACGTTATAAACTTTAAAAATGTTAGTTTTTTAAAAACCCTTTCAAAAAAAGGGTTGCAAAGTCAATGTCAATAGTATCAAGAGACACAAAGTACTACAAGCTATACACAAAAGGGACCTGTTACACTAGCAGTCCAGGGGGCTATTGGTTGAAATATGGGATGCATGCTGAAAATAGCAGGGGAGGGAGGTCAACATTGGTGGTGGGAAAGGCCCTAACTCTGTGCCAATGTGTACCTTAAATATAACTGTGAAAGACTTTTAATTCACATTGGTCTCAATAAATTTTTTTTAAATCCAGCTTAGTGCCATAGCAATTGTAGGGCCAGTAGGGATTACACACAGCTGACGCCACAGTTTTCATCCCAATGCATTTTATAAGGTCCCTTTAACACTACCTTGAGTGATCACTGAGTCCAGAACCAGTGGTAATCTCTGAGCATTGCCTGGTATGGCTCCCACCGCCAAATACAGGTCAAGTATCTTATAAGTACTATTGTCTAACACAAAGACAAAATATTAAATTAGTAAGTTATCCCTGTAGAGGTCCACAGTTTTTGGTCAAAATATCAAGATTAAGCTAACTGTTTTACTTATACTGGAACATTGAAAGGTAATAATCATCAGGAAATCAGGAAATCATAAGAATATAGCCTTAATGTATACTATGAAAAAGATAACTCATAGACTATAAATATAACTCATAGACTATAGATATTTGGAGCTAAAAGTTATAACTAACATGAAAATTTAACAGAAAGCCATAATAGACTGGCTAAACAAATAACAAGTGAAATTTAATAAGTGAACTTGAAGATGTCAATTGTGATTATTGAATAGAAAACAAAGTAAATAAGGAAAATAAACATATTTTAATATAAGTAACAAGCACATTCACATATGCAATGGCTATTCATAGATAACTAGAAAGATCATAGAAATTTTGTATAAAGTATGTATGGATCAATATTTCAAATATGATAATATAAGAATTTAATATATTTGTGACAAATATAATGAATTCAGGGCTAGGTAAATCCATATTATCATCATTATCAAACTTTAGAATACTGAAGGAAACAGCATAAAATATTAAAGTACAAAGTATTCTTAGTAAAATAGAGATAATTTCTCATTAGTGGTTATTGAAGGTATGAAGGAATGAATAATATAGTCAATATAGTTTTTGAAAAACTCTTACCAGTCTGATATTCTATGGGAAAAAACTTAGTAAGGTAAGCACAATCTGGGCATGATTTTTGAGCCCTCTATGAAGTGATAGAGAAAACATGGATACTAAAATATTAAACATTAATTACAGAACATTAAAGAACATTAAGCAGTATCTTGAATGAACATAAAAATATAGATCTAGATATGCAATTAAATATGTGCATTGGTGTTAATGTGTAATTTACTTTTCCTATCTGGATAAAGGTTATCTATCTAAAATAAGGATCACAATAATACTTATGGATATGCAGTGTAGAAACATGCACTTTATGAAAATTCAAGATAATAAAGAATATGGAGTCATATGGTATCAAAGTATTTCTACAATAATAAAGCAAGGTTAACATTAATTCTAAGTACACTATTATGAGTTAAAATGTAACTCTAGGGGCCGGATAGATAGCATGGAGGTAAGGCGTTTAAATCATTGGTTCGAATTCCGGCATCCCATATGTTCCCCAGAGCCTGCCAGGAGTGATTTCTGAGCTTGGAGCCAGGAGTAGTCCTGAGTGCTTCTGGGTGTGACCCAAAATAAAAAAAAATGTAACTCTAAGTTGATGACATAGAAAATAAACATTGTAAAATAAAAAAAATGAGAATGGAATAATAATGATAAAATATAAAGTAACTAACACAAAAATATGGTAACAAATGATTAATAAAATTTACCAATAATGTTTTGAAAACAATCCAACAAATCAAAACAGTTGAAATAAGCCCTCACTGGTAAAAGTTCAAATGTAAATGAATTTAAAAAATTTTAGAAGAGATTGGTAAAATAAAAATAAAAAATAAAATAAAAATAAAAATAAAAAAATAAAATAAAAATATGCAACACTTTTCTAGCTACAAGATTCAACTTTAGATCAATATAGAACTGAAAAGACAGATTTTATGCAAACAATAAATAAAATTACTGAAATCAATTATTAATATTATAAAACTGAAATTATGAGAAAAAGAGAGAAGGAATATATTTACTAACATGAAATTATAGCAAAACACAGGGTAATTAGTAATACATATTCATCTTGAAAATACCATGAAAAATTAGAATTTTGAATAAATTATTCAGTGATTGCTATTGAAAAATTCTATACTGCATTTTCCATGTGGGTAGTATATACAAACACAAAACTAAAAATGAAAAAGGGAGATGACTCTAAGTATATATTAATTAGTACTAGCATAGACAAAAATCTAACAACAGCAGAATTCATATCAACCTCTCAATTTCTTATTAAACTTTATCCATCATAGATTATATATTACATCACAAAAGAATTCTGAATTGAAAATAAATTATATAAATTCTCGTAAACAACAAGAATATAAAGTAGAAATGGTCACAAACAATACAATTCTACAAAACTGATAATTATAAGAAGTATAAGAATTACTGTAGTTATAGTAAAATGGTTTAGGAGATTGCTTTGCATGTGGCTGGCCAAAGTTCAATCCCCAGCACCACATATACGTCCCAAGTACCACTAGCACAGAATACTTCTGTTGCATAGAAATCCTGAACTCTATTAGGCAAGGTCCCTCGCCCCTAAAATAAGTACCTTGAGATAAATTAAAATAAAAGCATAATATACTAATATATAAGGAATTAATAAAAGTATGAATTAGGGTAAATTGTAGTCATATATTTTTAAAACAGGCCTAGATAAATAGTATGACCAGTAAGGTCCTGGCCTAGGACTGACCGCTGTTCGATTTCCCAGAGTCCCAAGCCAGGAGTAGCCCCTGAGTGACACTGGGTGTGCCCCAAAATAACAAAAACAAACAAACAAAAAGAATATATAACCAGATTATGTTATATCCATACAATAAAATACTAGTGGCAAAGCAGATGCAGGAATGATGCATACTAAAGCCTACTAAATATGGATAAAAACTGAGGACACTATGGTAAATAAAAGAAGCCATTTATAAAATAATACATATATGTCACATATTTCATTACTTTATATGCAATGTCCCAAATCTTCTCATTTACAGTACATAGGAAAATATTGCGTAGGGAAATATTTTAGATTGATTTAGCCTAACAGTGTTTTACTGGGTGTTAAATGGTAACAGGTTCCTAAATCTCTGAGAAAAAATCTTGATTATTTTGTAGAAGCATATGATTATTATCAATAACATGGTCTTAGAACATTTATTATTTTTGTGGATTTATGTATTTTATTACTGTCATTTAGGTAAAATTGTTACAGTCATGTAACTTTGGGGTCTGAAGATTAGTGTAAAGTACTTGTCTTACATGAGGCCAATCTGGTTTTGCAAGTTGATCTGCACCAATCAGTATGGTGCCCTGATCGCAGAATCAGAATTAACCGCTGGGGCCGGGCGGTGGCGCTGGAGGTAAGGTGCCTGCCTTACCACGTTAGCCCTGGATGGACCACGGTTCGATCCCCCGTGCCCCATATGGTCCCCCAGGTCAGGGGCGACTTCTGAGCGCATAGCCAGGAGTAACCTCTGAGCGTCACTGCGTGTGGCCCAAAAACCAAAAAAAATAAAAAGAATTAACCGCTGAGATATGCTGGGTATGGTCCTAAACTCCTCAAATAGTTATTATGATTTCTATGAGCAGTTATTGTATCTTCATCACTTTATTGTCCAGATTCTCCACCAATGTCACTGTATCACCTCTAAGCTGTCATTCATTCTTATCCATCCTCCTCATTTGATGTCATTATCTTGTTTTGTTTTCTACATATTACAGATGAATAGGATACCTGGTATTTGTTTTCTTTCTGAATGATTTCCCTTAACATGAATCAAAAGGAACTTTATAGCATATTCTTATACAACACTTGTTCAATTCTACTGTTATAGATTAACTAAAATTATAGAAATAATGGGGCCAGAGAGATAGCATGGAGGTAGGGCATTTGCCTTGCATGCAGAAAGACAGTTATTCGAATACAGCTTCCATTTGGTCTCTTGAGCCTGCCAAGAGCGATTTCTGAGCATAGAACCAGGAGTAACCCCTGAGCGCTGCCGGGTGAGACCCAAAAACAAAAACAAAAAAACAAAACTCACAAAAATTATAGAAATAATATTTTATTTCAAGAAAGTATGAGTATATGAAGTGTGCTGACATATAAATTTAGAGTAGTTGTTGACTCATACCCTACCACAGCACTTAGATTGAGATTTGAGATTACTCTGTCATAGAAAATTGCCTGATAAAGAATTTTTAGGAACCCTGAACTAAATGAACCTTTGAACTGAGATATGCCTAAATCCTAAAACTGAGATCTAATTTTCTTTTGGTGTGTATTGTAATTAATCTATCTATAATAAGATTAAATATATTTCCTTCTCCCTAAGTGAAATATTTACTCGTTAACCTTGAGCACAAACTTGACAAAGATATATTTATATAAAAAATAAATATATATTATGAATGACAATATATAAGGTGATATAAGTATAATTTTGTGACAGATAAATTGGAAAAATGCTAGATAAATTCAAGAGCAAGTGAGTAGACTATACAGACCACATACATGAAAAACACCATCTGAAGCTATGACATAAATTTTAAATTACTATAGTATGCATCATTGGGCCGCTAGACTGTATCGACATCATTTGAAATTTGCATGATCATCAGTGAATCTCGGGCCAAAAAATGTATACTCCCTTTTATGTAAAGGATATTTATAGTACATAATAAATCAAAGATATGAGTGAAAGCTATGACCTTATGCTAGGAAAGAATGCAGAAAGCTGCACTAACTATCCTTTTAGACTTTTAGATTAAGATATATCTTCTTTTTGTATTCTTTTCTAACTAACTTACATTTAAAGAGTTTATTTATTTGATTTTTAAATCTTCTCTGAGAAATATAGATATAATTTCAGACTGGCATATGTTGATATAGTTATGCTTATAATTTGCCTTTATCTTGAAGATGCATGTATAGAAAAATAACTAAAATGGTATCACAAATTATTTCTGTCAATTATATATATTTTTATGAAAGTTATTTTATCACACTTACCTTTACTCATAAGGTAGATTATTAAAATTTTCTATTTACTCTACTTATATGTAATCACAATTTAGTTTTATAATAAAAGCACATAAATTATTAAATATAATTATCATAGTAATTTCTGACTTTGTCTGTCTCCACATAAAAAACATTTAATATAACAATATTTCCCCATTCCATTACTAATTCTATAATGACCATGGGTTGCATACACTTAATTGTGGTGATATTTTGGGTTGCACACTCTGTTGCAGTTTTGCTGCTTACACGCCTTTTGTTTGTGTGTGTATGTACAACAGTTTCACACATTTGGTAGCAGTGCTTTCATACAGTTGTTTGCCTTATTCTAGCAATCTCATACTTTTTTTATTGCACTAGGGATTACAAAGAGCAGAGCCACTGGGGTAATAATTAGGTCTAAGGATTAGTGAAATTTTCCTATACATGGTTGGACATGGAAACTATTAATCCTAGTAAAAATAAGTCAGAGGGAGAGAGATAGACACAGACTAGTTTCAATCATCTATGGGATTTAAGACAAATAAAAGACATTATTTTAATAACACCCAGAGATTATAGAGATGAGGACTGGAAAGGCCAGCCATTATATGACGCTTACCACAAAATGGGGAGTGCAGTTAGAAAAATAACTACACTAACAGATATCATGACAATGTTAGTGAGTGAGAGAAGTAGAATGCCTGTCTTGTGGTGGGCGAAGGAGGGAGATGGGGAACATTGGTGGTAGAAAGGTTGCACAGGTGAAGGTGGTATTGTTTTTTATAACTGAAACCCAACTACAAACATGTTTGTAATCATGGTGCTTAAATAAAGATATTATTTAAAAAATAAAAAATAAATAAAAATAAGGCATGAAGAAATGGATTAGTGCCAGAGATTGAATTTGTGGTCTCACTATCCTCAAACTTGCAAGGAAGGATTTCTCTTTAGTTTTTCCTGAGTTGTCATGTCTAAATTTTTAAGAACTATATAACTCTTTTATTAAAAAAAATAAGTGCATATTATAATTTTGTTTTGGGTAAATAAGTACTTTTATTTTTTAATTATTATTCCATGTTGAATATTGTGAGGGGGTGTAAATTAGTGTCCTTTATAATTATCTAATGCTAAAGATTTTTATGTATAGGCAATATGATACAGTTTCCAATCCTAATTATTAGTTCATGGAACCTGAGAGGAAACAATAAAGTGTGTCTCTGAGAACAATTGAATGCCAACTAATAGAGAGGAGTAAATATGAACAAGAAAGTTATAGTCTAAAGAATATTGTCATGATATAATCAAATTCAATTCATATTGAAAAGTTGAATCTAGTGTCATGTATACATCAATTAAAGCTTCAGAAAAATAGTTATTAAAGACTCAAAGATAGATTAATTTGCACTGCAATGATATTTTATACATTAGTCAACCATCAAGTTAAATTGTAACTACTAATGTCCCAAAGAAAAAAATCATGAACTTTTACATTTCTTTAGAGAAAAAATATGTATCTGGAACATATATTCTATTCGCGGTTTTTGATTATAAATATGTACATCTGAATGAGAATTCAATGGAAAACTATATATTTGTGAAATATGTGTTAGATTGTTCATCCACACTTCACACACAGTTATTTATTGTGTGTTGTTTTGAAGCATGTGCAACAGAAAGACAGTACAGGAGTTAAAGGCACTTTCCTGGAATGAGGATGGACAATTATATTCTCAGTGGCACATAGTCCCCTGAAGATCCCTAGCTATAGTTCTAGAAGCACATAAATACTGCCAGTGTGGATCTGGAGGCTTAAGACACTGGCAATATCTCCTAGGCAATTCTCAGCTCCACAGTTCCAAACATCAGTGCATCTTTGGTTTCTTGCTTTGATCCACTGGCTTGGTTCTTGTCTTAAAATTGTTGGCAAGTGCACTTGAGCACTGATAGAGAATGCCTGAGCTCTGATTGGGAGAACGCCCAAACCCAGAATGTCTTACAAACACCTTCAGAAACAAAATTGTACAATACCCTGCTTCCATGTTTCTGGACATTAAATAGCAAATGCTTGTATATGGTTTGTCTAAAAATCAAACCAATGAATGCATAAATGTAAGAAGGTATTAAACTACATATTCTCATAATTCTCATAAGAATTCTCAAACGAATTATAACTCAATGATCAAACTACTAAACTACAGAAATTGGAAGTGTAGAGCAAGAAAACATGCTTCGGACAGATGAGAAAGCAATTACAATGGTTAATAAATATAATTCCTCTGACAAATTAATATAGAGATATTCTAACTCCAAGTACATCATAATAGAAAAGCATTTAGATAGAGGATCCTTAAAGAGGCTAACTAGACTATTTAATATGCTCTAATCCAATTTGTCTGATTTAATTTAGAAACTTGAAAAACAGAGAAGTTCACACAGAGAGAAATGATGTGAAGCACAGCAAGAAAACATCAATCTACAACCAAGAATTGTGAGAAGAAATAGGGGCGGGGTGGTGGCGCTGGAGGTAAGGTGCCTGCCTTACCGCTCTAGCCTTGGCCGGACCGCGTTCGATCCCCCGTGCCCCATATGGTCCCCGAGGCCAGGGGCGACTTCTGAGCGCATAGCCAGGAGTAACCCCTGAGCGTGGCCCAAAAACCAAAAATAAATAAATAAATAAATAAATAAATAAATAAATAAATAAATAAATAAAAAATACCTGACATTTTGATCTTTGACACACATTTAGAAGTGTGAAAAATTAACTATTATTTTTTAACTGATCCAGTGTGCTTTCTCATGTAAATAACACAGGATCTAAGAGAAATTATAAATGTTGGGACCAGCAGTCAGGGTATTTGCTTTACACAGGGCTAACCCATATTCAATCTCTGGTACATCATACAGTACCCCAAGTTTTCCCAAGAGTCATTCCTGAGTGCAAAGTTAGGAGGAAGTCCTAAGCACAGATGGCTGTGACACAAATACTCAGCCTCCAATAAAAAATAGAAAATGTGAAAAATAGAAAGAAGTTATGCAAATACAGTAAAGTTGAGAAGTGTGTTGGAATCATCTCTGAAAGAAACTGGTAGCCATACTGTGCAATGCAGTAGAGATAACATTAAAATTTAATTGTGTCGGGCCCGGGAGATAGCATGGAGGTAAGGCATTTACCTTTCATGCAAAAGGTCATCGGTTCGAATCCCGGTGCCCCATATGGTCCCCCGTGCCTGCCAGGAGCAATTTCTGAGCATGGAGCCAGAAGTAACCCCTGAGCACTGCCGGGTGTGACCCCCCCAAAAAAAAACTTAATTGTGTCTAAGGGTAACTTTGAGACCACTAACAGCTTGAAGCATATATATGTATTTATATTAATTGAATATATGAAAGTACATACATATTATTGAAGTAATATATGTCAGTCTTTCCAAAATCAAAATCCTATGGTCATATTAATGTATGCAGATCAAGTTGTTGATAAGTTTAATGATTAATTCATGAAAATAACCTCACTAAATAGGGATATATTGAATATTTCTTAAGACTATTGCAGAAAGCCACAGGCAACATCATGATCAATGGTGAAAAGTTGGGAGATTTTCTTGTAAGATCGGGCACAAAGCAACGATTTCCATGTTGTCCATTACTCAGTATTATTAAGAAGTCCTGGCCACTTCAACTAGCCAAGGGAAAAAAAAACTGAGGCCTCTTAATTGGAAAAGAAGTAATAAATTATGACTACTTGCAGATAATATGATAATACACAAAGACCACAAATTCTCTTAAAATTCTTAAAACCAATAAATGAATACAGAAATTAGCAGACTGCAAAATAGTACACAACCATCTATTGCATTTCTATCTGTACATAATAAAACTAAGGTCTCATACTACTATTGTATTACTCCCAATGTATTACTTAATGTATATTAGCAATTTTTATTTATTTTTTGGGTCACACCCGGCAGTGCTCAGGGGTTACTCCTGGCTCCATGCTCAGAAATTGATCCTGGCATGCACGGGGGACCATATGGGGCACCGGGATTCGAACTGATGACTTTATTTTTTAGCAATTTTTAAAATTTGATGGTCCACATATAGAAGCATATATGTTTTGGAATGTGAGTTCTTACATTTTTATTTATTATTAAGGAAGGAATTTATGGTCTTTCATAATTTTAAGTTTATGATGTTTGATATTTATAGCATAGAAACACATCAGTTTCTGAAGAGGATTGATGCCTTTCCACCCTTTGACTTTGAGTTTGTGTTTACCCTGGCTGTTTGATGTGTCTTTTGTAGGCAGAAGAAAGTTGAGTTCGATTTTCTGATTCATATTAACACTTTTTGTCTCTTGATTGATGGGTTTGGTCCACTGACATTGAATGAGATTACTGACATGAAATCATTAATTGCCATAAATTCATAGAAGTTATGCAATATGAGTTTTGTCTTGCATTTTAAAGAAACTCCTTGAGAATCAACTAGTCATCATACCTTTTCAGATCGATCAATTTCTAGACCAAAAAATTCTAAGCCCTTTGTTGCATGGGGATGAGCAGTATTCCCTGTATTCCACCTCCGTCAGGTAGTCTCCACAGGCTACCAACTCTTCATATTAACAAGACAAGCTCCAAAGCTTCTGAAGTGTGTGCTTACATATGTGGATGAATGACAGCCTCTTCAATTTTTTAACACAAAAATTACAGTACTAAGAGAGCATATCATTAAAACTCATTAAGTTGGAGTCAGAGTGATAGCACAGTGGTTGGGTGTTTGCCTTGTATGTGGCTGACACAGGACTGATGCAGGTTCGAGCCCCTGCATCCCAGATGGTCTCCTAAGCCAGAAGTGATTTCTGAGTGCAGAGCTAAAAGTAATCATTGTGCTCTGCCGAGTGCCTGGCACTCCAAATATTTTACAAAAAGCTTGGTAAGTTCAATGAGCAAAATCAATAACACAGTTGGCTCAACTAGCACTAAACATCTCAGCAAATCTTCAATAATTGTAGCAACATTATTATATGTATGTTTTATGAACTCAAAGAAACTGCCACAGGTAGTCTTCAAAGCACAGGAAGTGTCAAACCAGATGAGAAAACTACTTCAATCGAGAAATAACAGAAATGAAATGTGTAGTAGTAATATAAAACTCCAATAGAAACTCTGCACACCTGAGCAAAAGATTGTAGGTCCAAGATGAAATGAAGGAAATGACTAGCAAACAAAGAAATATTGAAAATAATTTGGAAATATAAGAATAGCACATCAGGGAACTTTGTGATGAGTTCAAGAGTAATAATGTAAGATTTATCAAAGTTCTAAAAAGCAGGAAGGCAAGTTCAGTGAAGAAACAATTGTTAAGATAAGCATACATAATAACTTACCAGAGTGGAAGAATTCAGGGTCCATGATCCAGGAGGCTGAAAGGGTCCCAAAGAAAATAGACTCAACTTGCAAAATTGCAAGACACAGTGTACTAGAATTGATAAAATCCAAGATAGGGAAAAATATAGAACAAAGCTAGAACAAGAAAGAAAATTATAGGCAAATGAAAGCCCAATAAGGTTAACAGTCAATATATGAAATGAGAATTTTTCAGCCAGATTAGAATGGAGGGATGTTGAACAAAAACTCAATAAAATAAAAAATACCAGGATGATCTATCCATTTTATTATCATTTATAATAAATAGATACAGAAATACACAACTGCTCATAGAATTCTTAGTCTGAAAACCAGTATTACAAGAAGCATCAAAGGACAGGACAAATTTCCCAGCACAAAGCACTGAGAATGGCATTCACTCATGGTGCTCATGTTTGTTTTCTACTAGATTAAGAAAGGAATGATTGGGGACCCGGGAGATAGCACGGAGGTAAGGCGTTTGCCTTTCATGCAAAAGGTCATCGGTTCGAATCCTGG
>PVKC010012157.1:0-24068 GCA_004027635.1 Crocidura indochinensis
CCCCCCCCAAAAAAAAACAAAAACAAAAAATATTTGCCACAGAGGCAAATGGGAGATGGTAGGGGAGACAGTGGGAGGAAAGCTGATAGGTGCACTGGTGAAGGGTGTTGAACGTACGATGACTGAAACTCAATCATGAACAACTTTTGAATAAATAACATAATTACCTTGTATATCTTAGATACTAGCACTGATCTGATGAAAAAATTTTCACCTTATCTGGATGATAAAAGATCTAACTCCATCAAAATATGGGGAGAAGAAATAAACAGACATTTCCTCAAAAAAGAAATACAGGGGCTGGAGCCATTGTACAGCGGCAGGACAATTTGTCTTGCATGCGGCAGATCCAGGATGGATCTGGTATGCTCGCTGGCATCCGATATAGTCTCCCAAGCCATGAGAGATTTCTGAGCTCATAGCCAGGAATAACCCCTGAGAATCACCAGTGTGGCCCAAAAAGCAAAGAAAAAAATAATAATAAAAAAAAAAGAAATACAGATAGAAAAAAGGCATATGAAAAAATATTCCACATCACTAATCATCATGGAGATGCAAATCAAAACAACAATGATATATATCATCTCATACTACAGAGTCTAGTGGACATCACAAAGAACAAGAACAACCACTGCTAGCATGGATGTGGAGAAAAAGGAAGTCTCATTCACTGATGGTGGAAATGCTGTCTTTTTAGAAAACAATAAGGATATTCCTTAAAAAAATAGGATATTGAGCTCCCATATGACCCAGCAATACCACTCCTAGGGATATACCCTAGGAACACAGAAGCACAATATTATTATGCCCTTGAAGTACTCCTATATTCATAGCAGCACTATTTAAAATAACCAAAATCTGGAAACAACCCAGATGCCCAACAACAGGTGAGTGGCTAAAGAAACTGTGGTACATCTATACAATGCAATATTATACAGCTATTAGAAGAAATTAAATAAAAATTTGCTTGTACATGGAGGGACTTGGAGACTATTATATTGAGTTGTATAAGTCAGCGGAAGAGAGCTAAGCACAAAATAGTTTCAGTCATATATGGGATTTAAGAAAAATGAAAGACCGTATAATAACACTCAGTAGAGATGAGTGGAAGGACCAGCCCATGATAACAAGCTTATCACAAAGAGTAGTAAGTGCAATTAGAGAAATAATTATACTAACAGCTACCATGACAATGATAGAGAAATACAATGCCTGTCTTAAAGACGATGGGTAGAAAATAGGGGGACAATGGTGGTGGGAAAGTTGAATTGGTGAAGGTGTGTGATTTTATGGCTGAACCTAATTACAAACATGTGTGAGCCATTGTACTTAAATAAAGAAAAGAAAAATAAATTAATAAATAAAATTTCCCTCAAAAGAAAATGTATTTGGCAAAATGAATACTGGTGTCATTATTTTTCTTTATAAAGATACTATTTTTTAGACTTTAGAACAGGAAAAATGAATGATTTGTTTACATATCTTTTCATGAAATTAAAAGTATTATTCCTATGTAGAAATTAGATCATGAAAAATTTAAATTTACATAAAAATTTTAGACTCTTAATTAATTACCATTAAAACTGTTTTTACTCTGACAGTTTGGTTCCCAACCAGTAATATAAAAATGTACTTTGCATATGTTAATGTTGAGAGATGACTAGAGCTTTGTTTAATTTCAAGCCAAATAAATTTTAAAGATCACTCTTCAGTTATTATTGTTCCTTCTACATTATGTTAAAACCAATTTTGGGGCTGGAGCGGTGGTCAAGCAGTACAGCATCTGCTTTGTGCACTAGCCTAGGACGGGACCATGGTTCCATCCCCTGGCATCCCATATATCTATCCCTAGCCAGGAATGATTTCTGAGTGCATAGCCATAAGTAACCCTGGAGCGTCACTGGGTGTGGTCCAAAAACAAACAAAAAAAGTTTACCAAAGTAGACTGACACAGTATATAAGCTCTCATACCATAGAGTTCTCAAGATTCCACTTGGAATAAAGTTAAAATACAAAGTTCCAGGCATTACACACAGCAAAATGTATTCAACGGTACTTAAAAATCCTATTTTGCAGGCACCTCAGTGATATTAACACAGCTAAATGTATTTTTTAAACTGGGTGGGGAGGAGGTAGATCTGGGAAATTGGTGGTGGGAATCTTGGTGGTGGAAAATTGGTGAAGGTGGGTGGCCTTTACATGACTGTAATCATACAGCTGCAATCATGTTTGTAATTATTGGGTTTAAATATAGTTTAAAAATTAAAAAAATAAAAAATAACCAAAAATTAATTTTAAAAAAGCTGCTCTAGATTAAAAATCCATGTTAAGAAACTGTATGCAGGGGTCAAAGAGATAGCATGGAGGTAAGGCCTTTCATGCAGAAGGTCAGTGGTTCGAAATCTCGGCATCCAATATGGTTCCCCGAGCCTTCCAGGAACGATTTCTGAGCATAGAGCCAGGGGTATCCCCTGAGCGCTGCTGCTGTGACCCAAAAATGAAAAAAAAAAAAAAAGAAATGAAACTTTATGCAGGCAATTGCAACAAATAAAATCATATGTACAGCTAGCTTGCTTATGTAAATCAAGCCCTAAACCAATTTCATTAATTTTTTACACATGCACTTTTGCTTCCTGCACTAGTTCTTTGCATTTTTTTCAATTGGTATGCACTTAGATACTTTGAAATAATATACCTAGATTACCGTTATTATTTTATTTTATTTTGTCAGTAACCTGACTTCCCTTTGCAATTCAGTCTTACCAGATATTATAGAAAATAGTATGAAATGTTTGTGGTATTTTATACCATTTCAGTGAAAATACTTGACCAAAAGCATCACCCTATTTTGTTCATTTTTTTACTTTTGAAGTATGCAACCTCTGAGTCATAGGACTTCTAATAGAACTAGAATCAACTACAATCATTCTTCATTGTTTATTGTAGCCTCCCTCTATATCATAAAGACAAATAGATAGCAATAAAAGCACTGATATGGCCAGCTTGTATTTCATCCACGTAGAAATCTCATACACATCCCATGGTGATAGTATAGCTACGATTCTCATCTGCTTCACAAGGAAATAAATTACTGATCACAATGGTGCTAAATTTAACGTGTTCTGGGACTGGAGTGATAGCACAGCAAGTAGGACATTTGCCTTGCACGTGGCCCACCTGGGATAGAACTAAGGTATTTAATATTTTCTGAAACTGCCAGGAGTGATTTCTGAGCACAAAGCAATAGTAACCCCAGAATGCCACAGGGTTTGACCAAAGCAAACAAACAAATAAAATAAAAATAAAATAAAATTGAAAATTTGACTGTATTGAGCCAACGTTATTTTTAGAAATGTAGACTCATATATAAAAAATAAAATAGATTTAACATATTCAGCACTGTTGTTTGATTGAAGAGAGCACAATAGACTAAGTGCATGCACTGTATGGGGGAAGTCCAGGTTCGATCCTGGCACAGCATGGTTCTCCTAGCACCACAAAGTCCCCAGTAAATAAAAATTTCATTGCTCTACATTAGTTCTGCAACTCTGCAAAGACCAAAAAAAATCTAAACTTCTAAATCTATTTGGAGCATATTTTTCTTGTATGTCTATTGTATAGTGTCACTATTAAATACACTGAGATACACTAATCATTTTAAATTATCATATTAAAAAAGACAAATGAAACCAACTTTTAAAATCTATTTTTGCCCAATATATCCAAAATATTGCTTTTCTAATACATGAGAATGAGGACTGAGTACTTTGCATTCTTTTTATTACTCCTTATACAATTCAAAATCCATGTTTAATGCTTATTTTATGGCATATCTCAATTCAGTCTCATTTCGATTTCTAATTGTCAATTCTGATTAATGGCTAACATATTGAAGTGTATAAATCTGAAGGAATAACTTACACAAATAGTATGGTGAAATCACAAGTGAAAGTCTTTATAGGTGTGCAGATAGAAAGCAATGATTCAAATTAAGTGAATGATCATGTGCTCCTTCATGTAATTAATCTGAATGATTTATTTTAAAAGATAGCAAAAAGTTCAACATTTTCTGATTATAATCTTTAGGTCAACTGGTAATCAAGATTCATATATTCCAGGGAGGATTAATTAATTTGTTATAGGCATGAGCTCAACACAAGAAATCACTAGAAATGAAACTTACCATCAAGAAAGCAAGAGAGAGAGAGAGAGAGAGAGAAGGAAGGAAGGAAGGAAGGAAGGAAGGAAGGAAGGAAGGAAGGAAGGAAGGAAGGAAGGAAGGAAATGGATTCAAACTATTTTATTTAGTGTATGTGCTCAGAGAAGTCTATATACTTCAAATATAAGGCCCTGGGCTCATGTCCTCACTACAAAAAATATAAAATAAAAATACCAAATAAAAACATTTTAGTTTAGTTTTTCACAAATTTCCATCTGAGACAGCAATTGAAAAATTAACTGTATTGAGCCAATGTTATTTTTAGAAAAATAGACTCATATATAATAACAGAATAAAAACCATATTACCAACTCAGTGTACTCTTTTAAATAGCCGAATGAGGCTAAGAAATAGAGAAGTTCAAGGATGATGTCACAGGTTAGAACACCAAACTAAAAGTGGCCATGACAAAGGGAATATAGCAGGATTTGAACTTCAAAGCAAAACTCAAGAAAAACAAAATAAGCAAAATTATTAACTGTAATGAAATTTTCTGAGTTGAATCCAAACCGAAATAAACTCTTCCCCATTCCACTTTCTTATTAGCCTTTTGCTAATATGGTAAAGTCTAAGCTTTCAGCATGACCTTGCGATAACTAGGTTTTCCAATACTATATCCATAAGTATTAAAAAGCAAACTCAGTAGTTAATTTAATTCCATCTTGTCATGGTTTTAATAATGAAAAGGAAATGAAGAAATCCAAGGTGATTGTTTATACAATCAGCAAATATCCAGGTTGCTAAAATTTAGACAGAAGGTGAGGAGAGCTTGCATTTTGTTTTCCCCACTACAGAAAGTCACCTATAATGCAAGAAATCAGAATAAATGAATAAGAAAATGTAGTACATGCATGCTGTGCTAAGTCTTGTGTGCACATAGTGGCTGTATGACCTAGTACAAGCCAGACTTGCTCTCTGGAATTTCACGTTCTCATTTAGTTTACTTCACTTCAAATGCTAGCCAAATCCTGGTCAGTTCTGCTTTCTTCCTAAAATGAAACACTCAAATGTCATATATTTTACACTACCACGTTTTCATTAACACATCAGTATTATGGATATAATCTGATCAGAAAATAAGATATTGCCTATAATGTGTTTAGTAGCTAAACACTAACAATGCAAACTAAAAGCATGAATGAGACTATGTTCTTATGTTGTATGTTGCATGGTGTATGGGATAGGTGTCACCAGAATATGAGAGTGTTAAATGAACATAAGCCTTGGGGAGTACACCCAGAAGTACTTGAGTCTACTCCCAACTTTGTGCTCCCATAATCATGGAGTATCTAAAGATCTGACTAGCAAAGTATACACTCAGCCCTTTGAGAGTGATCTATCTCCCCAACCAATATGAGCCATATTTAATGCTGTCATTGTTTTCTTCCTTGGCACTTTTATGAATTAAAATCACCTCTAAAGCCCCAGTGCATGCTTCAAGACAATGGGTTTCTGTCATTGAGCTGCTATGATATATAAAGTCAATATCATCTGTCACTCACCCTAAATCAAATTTCTTCTCTATTCTAGGTTTTATTGACTCTACCACATTAGTTTTCTTGGAAACATAGACCTCTTTAACAATTACTATGTTACATTTCCTACAAAAACATTGAAATATTTCACTGAAAAATTTCTATCTGATTTCATAATGAAATCAAGCATATTCTTTGTCTTTGTCATTATATTTCTAGCAGCCTAAAAAGAACCTATGACACAGAAGATACTAATAAAAACTTAGAGAATCAATAAGTATAAAATAGCTATTATTCAGGGCATGATTCACCAAAATGTCATTTTTAAATTAAAAAATAAACTGAAAACAAATATCTATCCTTATGTCTCATTTATATCTTGAAAAATAGGTCTTAAGTATTAATAATTTTTGTCAATGATGAATGTTCAACAAAAATAAACTAATAAAAACAGTTTTAAAAAGCAAATTATTAACAATTTCTCTTGTACAACATAAAAATTTCCAAAGAAAATGTCCTAAGGACTCGAATGAGTCTTTCTGTAATAAAATAATAGTTTATTAAAAAGATAAATTATTCAAATGCTAATACTGGGCACATAAAAGCTCTCAAAATGTCTGCAACACTTAGGCATAAACAACATATTCTTGTTCTCATTAAAGGGAAAAATTCATGACAAAATGTCTGACAGATGTTTAACCCTATTACCTTTCCCTTTCATAATTAGCTACAATTCCTATCCATAATCGAATAAATACTCAATATTTAAAATGTAGCAGTAACACTTTCATATTTAATTTCTTACATAGTCTTTCTTCTCAATATCAAAAGAAAAAAATTACTGCAAGTTTTATAGTCCAGATATGAGGTTAAAGTCATGATAGAGTTAAGTGATATTCTCAGATCTAAAAGGTAGGAGAAAATAAATTTTGAAGGCAGTCTTACATAATTAAAAAAAATACTGATTGACCATGTCAGACAATATCCCAAAACTAATGTAGGGCACAAAGGTAAGTTAATCCTCTACTGAATACTGAGATGCTTAAACATCCCAGAAGCCTGCACGGGTCCCATTTAGGATTTCTACTCAGAGGATGGAAACTCTTTTTTTTTTTTTTTTTTTTTTTTTTTTTTTTTTTGCAGGGGAAGTGGTTTTTGGCTACACCTACTGACACTCAAGGGTTACTCCTGGCTAGCGCTCAGAAATTGCTCCTGGCTTGGTGGACCATATGGGATGCTGGGGGATCGAACTGTGGTCTTAGGCTAGCACACACAACTGAGGATGGAAACTCTTCAGAAAATATTCCCGTGTTGGGTTTTATGAAAAAAGCAGAGAACAAATGCTAACCCACGAATACCAACCTGCTGAGAATGGGAGCTGACAGTGTAATCCTCCATGGCTAGACTAGAATGTGAAATAAGCAGCCACTCACTTAATAGTTCTGGCGTGAAAAACATGCACTAGCATTGAAAATACATGGTTCAAGGAACAAATTCAATCTCCATGTAAACTTTCAAACAGAAAAGTTTAAGTGTCACATCTCATCTTCATAGTGAAAAAAAAAATTGCCCTATTTTCTAAAAAGTTATTTCCTAACAATTATCATTTTAGCTTACAAATATATATATTGTTTTGTTTTGTTTTTGTTTTGGGGGGTCACACCCGTCAATGCTCAGGGGCTACTCCTGGCTTTAAACGCTCAGAAATCGCTCCTGGCAAGCTCAGGGACCATATGGGATGCTGGGATTTGAACCAATGACCTTCTGCATGAAAGGCAAACGCCTTACCTCCATGCTATCTCTCCGGTCCCAAGCTTGAAAATATATTTCTTAGCACCACCTACATTTTTTTATTATAATTATCTGATTTTTATATGTGTCTGCCCATGAGGTACCCAGTCATTTCTATCACTACAGAAGAACTACTACATGAATGAAAGGTGTATTTCCCTTAGCTCTTCCTCTTCCGTGTAATTACTAGGGTTCACTTAATCCTTGTGTTTTACATTTAATCATTATTTAGTGGTTCAGAAGGAGGAAATACACCCGATGCTACATTAACAAAAGAAATAATTCCTAGGAATGTGGAACATAGTGGAGAGAAAAACAGGATAGAGGGAAAGAGCAGAGCAAGAGCAAGGGATTGGGGATTTTATAGTTTTTAATGGCAGTGAGGGATGTCAAAGACAAAGGTGTCATCTGCTAGATTCTTAGCTTGAATGAAGGATTCTTTGACTTCGAATATTAAAAAATACTTTTAGGAGGAAAAAATGTGTTAAAAATCATAGCATCAGAAGTTTTAATATTCATACCCAATGTCATTTCAGGACACTTTCATTTTGACAGGGAAATATTGATTTGCAAGTGTCCTAAAGGCACCAATGAAGCAGGACATTATACTATCTAGTTTAACAGTGAATGTTATGCTTTATCGATGATCATAGATGAAGCATTCATCACACAATACTATATGAAATTATATGCCAAGTGCCTGCTTTAGTATAGCATAATAGAATATCAGCATTTTTCCTCCATAAATTCAATATCTTCTCAAAGCTATTAAGTAAGATTTCATTAAAAGTTATGATGCTCCTTTTATTTCAAAAGTCTTCAATTTAAGAATAATTGTATATCTAAAGTTGAATTGTATGACTAAAGTTGAATTCATTTTCATAAGGTTTCATATTAGGTACTTGGCAATTTAGACCCAGAATACAGAAATATTGCATGCTGTTTTATTTTAAAGGTCAGTTGTCAAAACCAAAATAAAAAAAAACAACTGAAAAATATATACTAGCTTATGTTTACAAGCTAAAACAATCACCAAAACTCTGCAAGTACAATCATTGTTTTCATGAGTCAGTGACTTCAGAACAAGTTCAAAATTTTTAATACTTAAGGTTCTTAGGGGTGGTGCTTTTTCCCTCCTTTTTTTTGGTGTTTTCTGCATGGTTAGTTGATTTGCAGAAGCAGATAAGATAATCAGCAGGAAGGGATGCCAGGGAGTGAAAAAGATTTAGTAATAATCATACTACTAAACAAAACAAAAGAAATTCTCAATATGCACAGTATCTGAAATCTGTTAACGTGCTAATGTCTTCCCACGATGTGTTTATTATCTATTCATAAAACTATTCATGTTACTAATCAATATGTGCTTTAAGTGACTTATCAAGCAAACCTTGTCTTCTTTGCAATCGTTTCAACCTTCCATATTTCAAGTAAGGAAACTTTATTAGCAAAACTCACTTCAAATGGACTATTCAAACTACAAATGTACTGTTAAAATATCATATATAAAGGGGTCAGGGAGATAGCAGAGCAGTAAGGCTTTTGCCTTACACATGGTTGACCCAGGATGAACCTGGGCTCTAGCCCCAGAATCCCTTAACTACTGAGTCAGGAATGATTTCTCAGCACAGAGTCAGGAGTAACTCATTAACGTCACTGGATGTGCCCTAAAAGCCAAAAGAAAAAAATCATATACATAATATATATGTATATATATGTATATGTAATGTATATATAATATATATCCCATATATATGCCATTATAAATACATGCCCAGAAAACTAGTATGTAGAAAGAAATTCAGATAGGAAATTTTTTGGTTAGAATGGCAAAATTACATTATTTGGCTAAATAACTAAAGGGCTAATAACACCATCATTCATGATACTTTGGACGTATCCCCATCCAAGATCCACACATTTAATCAAAACCAAATCCTATAAATTCTGCCATTGATTATCTTTTTAATTCATCCACTCTGTTACCCTCATGTGAACAGTCACTACTAATGAGCCTATTAAAGAGTATTACAGAGAGAACACTTTCTATCTTATTTTATTTAGGATAAAATAGATTTGAAGGGGTGCTGCCAAATCTTCAATCTGTTTTTAGATTATTAACTCAAAAATTTAGAATCACTCATTTGAATTCATGTAAGCTTTTTATAATAAGTCACATTGTAAATCAGGAGGAGAAAATAAAATTAGAAAGAGGATATTAAAACATGTAAGATGTAAATCATTTATAATATGGGAAAAATTCTTCACTGCATAATCTGAGGAATTTCCATTGTATCACAGATACAGAAATTCAGAAACGCCATTACAATCAAAACGTGTTTGAATGAATACTCAGGTGCATATGGAACTATCTGAAGTGTTTGCTAGAAGTACTTTATTACGAAATAAGAGTAGGGTTTATAAAGAAAAATTATTTTCCTGACGAAAGGCTTTTGACATTTCAAATAAACATACAGGTTTACAAAACAGTACTTGAATTATCACAACTATGTTGATATAATTATCATATTCAGAGATATAGCATAATTTTGAGAAATGATTTTTAACACAAATGTTAAGTTATTAAATAACATTTAAAAGATTACAATTCAAGTAAGAGAAAATGCATTTTGATTTTTATTAACTAAAATGCATCAGTAAAAGTGGAAATATGGTTCATGTGATATAGAATAAAACATGAATGTCCTGAATGTGACCAAAGCTCCCCTTTTCATGCCACCAACCCAGCACTGCCAGTGACAGCTCTGATATGGTCCCCACAAAAGTAAAATACTTTCTTTAATGCACTGCTTAGATCTGATAGATCGAACTGATTTCCTTATAGTTAATCAAATGAAGTGTCCATTTTGTATTACCAAAAAGAGAAAACAAATACTTATGTTTTGGAAACTATAGACTACTCAAGAAAAAATCAGGTTGGTTGGCTGGTTTATGTGCAGACTTACTAACAAGTCTCATCAGACTTACTATCTGAAATCTCAATTGGGAAAGGAGTGACCTAAAGAAAAATCTTTTTTTTCTGCAGAGAACCTATATCCTCTCAGAGAAACCGCAGGAATTGAAATTGAAATCATGTAAACATAGTTGTTTTGTTGTTGTTTTCATCACAAAGGCAACAAATTAAAGTAATAATCACATTTTCACTCCTAAACTTGTCCAATTCAAAAAGCCAATTCTGAAATATTCAACTGTTGGCATAATAGGACAGATAATGATTTAAGACAATCGACCACTGCATATATTTTTAAATAGCATCATGGATGTCAACTAAAATTAAAAGTTACGATAGTATTTTCAGGCATACCAGTTTAAATTGTTCAAATAAAAATCTTATTTTCCTCTGATTCAGAGCTATAGTACAGCTGATAGGGTGCTGACCTTGCACTCAGCCCACTGGATCAATATCCTTATATTCTCCAAGCACCATGAGGAATAATTCTTAAGGTTAGCAAGAAGTAACCCCTGAGCATCACTGGGTGTTTACCCCAAAACAGAACAAAACACAATTTAATTTTTTAAAAAATCAGCTTTTGGGCAGAGCAATAGCAAAGTGGGGAGGGCATTTGTCTTTGACTCGGCATACCAGAGTTCAATCCCAACACCCCAGAGAACACTCCAAGCCTACCAAAAGCAATTTTTTTTTGTTTTTGTGGCCACACCCGTTTGATGCTCAGGGGTTTCTCCTGGCTAAGCGGTCAGAAATTACCCTGGCTTGGGGGGACTGTATATGGGACGCCGGGGGATTGAACCACAGTCCTTCCTTGGCTAGCGCTTACAAGGCAGACACCTTACCTCTAGTGCCACCTCACCAGCCCACCAAAGCAAATTCTGAGCGCTGCGCCAGAAAAAATCTCTGATAGCTGCCAGGTGTGGCCTACAAACAAAAACAAGTAAACAAAAAACAGATTTCTCCCAGCAAAGTTAAAAAGAGCTTACTTTATTTTTGTGTGTTTATTATTTCTGATAAGGCAGCCCCAAAACTCTAAAAAGTGACAAATTAACGGAAGACATTAAAACAGTGAAGCTATAGGACAACTTGATAATCTGAAATCCATTATACACTATTTGAAATTAATTCATAGTAGCTACTTTTCTTTCCCTCATTTAAAAGAATATCTTTAATCTCATCTTTATTTTCTCTAAGTGATGATGTAAAATTTTAATTCATAGTACTATAATTCATAATTATAATTCATAATTAATAGTACTAAAATTATAATGCATAATATGTAAATGGTATATAAATATTATTATAATTAACATAATTATAATCAATTGTAATAGCAGGCAGTGCACTTGCCTTACATATGGTGGACCCACCAGATTCAATCTTCTGCATTCCATATATTGCACTGAATCCTACTAGAAGTAATCTCTTAGCAAAGAGCTGAGAGTAAGCCCTGTTTGTAGCCCAAACACAAAAATTTAATTTATAAGATATAAAATTCCCAATATAAAAAATACATTTCCTACAACTAAATCATGTCTTTGTGTTCAAAAATAAACAGTAAATTCAAGTAAAAGAAAACAATATAATGACCTGGTGGAAAACAAATAAGAATTCATCCATGTAAAAGCTTTTGAATTTATAATTCCTCTAACAAGTCTTATACCACAAAGCAATTGTTCAAGTATACTACAGGTGAATTTTGCATCTTCAAAAGTAAATCAAGTCACTTAGGGGACTCTTATTAAAAATTAATATAATTTATTAAAAGGAAAATGTTTCAAAGGAATCTTTGAGCCCTACTGTAAAGCAAGTTATAAAATAAGATTTTAAAAATGATATAATCAAAGGATAAAAGACAAAAGGATAAGTGATCATTTTTTCTTTAGGCCACGGGTCCCTACGCTGCAGTGCTCACGGCTATTTTTGGTTCTATGTTCAGGGGTCACACCTAGCATTGCTCCAAGGGAATGGCCAGAATTAAACCAGGGTCAATTGTAAGTAATTAATTTTTTTAAAAAGTCATAAAAAAATTTCTGAAAACTGTTTTACATGTTCACTGACTATCATGATCATTAGTACACATAATTAATGTGGATTAAAGAACCTGTAAATTTGCACATACAACATGTCTCAGAAATATTAAAATGATCTGTGTTGGTCAATCTCCAAATAACATTTCCAACCTTGTTCCTTTGTGCAGGAACTTTTTCATCTTTTAAGCAACAGGGATTCTCCATCAGGGCACAATCACATCTAGCGCTGATCTAAAGCCTAGCTGAGTCCTGATAGTTTAGTCTATGTCAAGACTTCTATTATTATTACTTTCATTTCTATACTTGGGAACTGACTCTTCCATAAAGTTTACAGAGTCGGGTATATACATAGCTCAGGTTTTCTCAAGGAAAAATCTCAAGCAACCCTCTCAGACTCAAAAGTTAAAAAGTTAAAACAAAATCTCTTGACTTCCTTGTAAGAAAATGCCGCAAGGACAGCAAATTTATATGAGAGTTAAAACTCCCCTGGAGTGAATTAGGGTCCAGTACCCTCTGCCAAAGGGACTTTTATTAGATTTAGAGAATGAGTTTTGTTTTCACAAAAACAATGTGAAACAATGATTTAAATAAAAAAAATAATAAAAAAATTAAAAAAAATTCTTGAGACGAACTCTGTATAAATTGGGGAAATTAAGAAATCTAACATTTGGGGGCCGGGCGGTGGCGCTGTTGGTAAGGTGCCTGCCTTGCCTGTGCTAACCTAGGATGGACCAGGTTCGATCCCCTGGTTCCCCATATGGTCCCCCGTGCCTGCCAGGAGCGACTTCTGAGCGAATAGCCAGGAATGACCCCTGAGCGTCACCGGGTATGCCCCCCCCCCCAAAAAAAAAAAAAAGAAATCTAACATCCTGCTTTTTCCTGCTGAGCCAGCCTAGAGACACCAAGGACCATAATCCCTCCAGGACCCACACCCAAGAAGCCCAGCCGCGCTTATCTTTTAACACCTGAATTCCATTTCTCCACATTTTAAGAAGCAATCTACAGCCTTACCAATGGAGAAATTTTTCAGAACACCCCCATGTTTAAAGAAATCAATATGACTGCTCTCATAATCTAAAAAGTAGGAAACAGCTAGGTATCCTCTATAATAAGAAGTTTAGAGTAAAATTATAGAAGATCCTTACCAATGGAGAAATTTTGCAGAACATCCCCATGTTTAAAGAAATCAAGATGGCTGCTCTGGTAATCTAAAAAGTAGGAAACAGCTAGGTATCCTCTCAAATAAAAAGTTTAGAATAAAATCATGGAAAATGTTCAGGGAGCTCAAAAAGAACATTGATAGACTTGACTGGAGCATGGTTAAGCATCAAGAGGATTTGACGAGTGAAATTAGAAATTTTCACACTGAAATATAAGGTCTGAAAAACTGAACTTATGCAACTCTTGCCAGGCATGGGGTTTGGGGAGACCCCATGCCGGATGCTTTCTCCCTAGCCTGTGAAGTGCTGGGAGGTTTGGCAGGCACAACAGCCGTCCCCCTTTTTATCCCGACTCCAGGCCTTCCCTAGTTGTCATCTCATATTACCAGAAGTGGGTTCAGGTGGGCTCTTTGGGGTCCTCAGGCCTCCCCCCTACCTCCATACTCCAGGGGGGAGGTCCATGGGGAGGAGGTTGGGCAGTTTTCTGGCTTCTGGTTTCCTCTTTGATTCTGGAGGCCAGTTCTTGCCAGGTATGGGGTTTGGGGAGGCCCCATGCTGGAAGTCTTCTCCCTGGCCTGGGGAGTCCTGGGAGGCTTGGCAGGCCCCCAGCCATCCTTGTCTTTTTTTCCCCTGACCCCAGGCTTTCCTTGGTTGCCAGCTTAGATGGCCAGAAGTGGGTTCAGGTGGACTCTTTGGGGTTCCGAGGCTTCCCCCACCCTCCATAGTCCAGAAGGGAGTGCATGGGGAGGAGGTCGGGCAGATATCTGGCTTCCGGTTTCCACTTTGATTCTGGAGGCCAGCTCTTGCTAGTTATGGGGTTTGGGGAGGCCCCATGACAGAGGTTCTCTCCCTAACCTGGGGAGTGCTGGGAGGCTTGGCAGGTCGCCAGCCGTCCTTGTCTTTTTCCCGACTCTAGGCCTTCCCTGGGTGTCAGCTCAGATGGCCAGAAGTGGGTTCAGGTAGACTTTTAGGGGTCCTCAGGCTTCCCCACTCCCTCTGTACTTCAGGGGGGAGGTGTATGGGGAGGAGGTTGGGGAGATAACTGACTTCTGGTTTCCTATTTGATTCTGGAGACCAGCTCTTGCCAAGTATGAGGGTTTGGGGAGTCCCCATATGCTGGAGGCCTTCTCCCTAGCCTGGGGAGTGCTGGGGTGCTTGGCAGGCCCCCTTCTGTCTCTATTTTTCCCCCTGGATTCCAGGCCTTCCCTGGGTGCCAGTCCAGTTGGGCTGTATAGAGGTCATCAGGCTTTCCTCCTACCTCTCCCTACAGTAATGGGAATGCACTTTGGGAGGAGTGTGGGTCATTCTAGAACTGATTTATGTTGGGAAAGTCACTGGATATTTTTTCTCTCTTGGTCTCCTATTGACAGTATTGTATGCATATAGTTTATATATGCATAATATCCAGCTTGTATTGTGACCTTTGATACTGCCCTACAAAGCTCATTTCTTATCTTTTACTGCCTCAGTCCCAACTCTTATCTTACCATCTTCCCATGAAGATGCAAGCTCATGACATGAAGCTCACCACACAGAGTGATGAGTGCAGTTAAGAGAAATAACTGCACTGAAAACTATCATAACAATGTGAATGAATGAGGGAAATAGAAAGGCTTTCTTGAGTACAGTGTGGGTAGGGTGGGGAGGAGGGATATCTGGGAAATTGGTGGTGGGAGTCTTGCACTGGTGAAGGGGGATGTTATTTACATGACTGTAATCATACAACTACAATCATATTTGTAATCACTGTGTTTAAATAAAGATAGTTAAAAAAAAGAAATTTAAGATCCTAAAGCACCTAAGTCGGGGAAGTGCTGGCAGTAGTGTAAAATGGATGTGACTTTCATTAGGGCAATTCTGCAACATATGTCCAAACTCAGATTATGATGTTTTATGTTGAGTAAATAGACAAATACAATAATATCTAAATACAGGTTTTCTTCACATTAGGATAACGAGCACAACAAACATTCAACGAATTATTGCTCACAATAAATAAAGCTGCTATAAGCAATTACTCGCTGCTATTTTTATGCTAATTTTAAAAAGCTACTTGTAGGGGAAAAGGTATTAACGTTGACCATCCAACAGAAGAAAAAGGAATCAATATGGTAATGACAGTTTTCCCTCTAAAATCTGTCTAATTAAGTTTCAGTAACATTCATTCTTTTACTCAAAAGTTTTCATAAATTCACTGTGCTAAGTGAACAATATTTAAAAAAAGATAATCACAAGTAACAAATTGTAATTATATTAAAACTATCCCTATGTAGCAGAGGATTCTGGCCTACAAGGCAAAATTGAAAATTTAATGTAGTTTAGAGGATCTCAGGAAAAAAATTCTTAGAGAAAGTGACACCTACACTGATAAAAAAAAACTCAATAGAAGTTAACTATTCAAAATAAAATTAAGTATGAAAATAAGTAAACAGAGACTAAGGATTTATGTTCAAGAAGGTCAAGAGACACCCAATCATAAAGGGACATGATGGAGAGTTCAGATTTCATTCTATGCTGAGTGTAGAAACTAGATAGGGCGTTAGAGGCTGGAAGTAATATGGTCAGATTTATATGTAAGAAAGATTATTTTGTTATAAATGGAAAGGAAATAATCACACAAGATTGGAAAAAGAGAAATTACTCTGGAAAACAGGTTACAAAATAACCAGCATCAAGACTGCTAAAGTAATCAATAGTGAGGTGGAGAAAGTGAGGATGGAAAGCAGGCATCAATAAGTCTAAGACATTTGATTATTTTTAAGCAGCTAAAAAGCAGTAAGAGCATAATGATTAACTTTATAGGATTTGGGAAATAAAGTCTGGAAAGAGAGATGTTACTCATTCACAGGAACTGAGGATGGTGAGAGATAATTTTTATTTGTTTTATATATTCAGTTTAAATATTTTTTCTTTGAAAAAATTATCAGGATTTTAACTGGAATTATATGGACTATACAATATTTTAGGTAGCATAATAATTCTGACAATGTTGACTCTTCTAATTCATGACCATGACATAGTTTGAATCTTGAAATTCCCTTCTATTTCTTTTTTTTTTAATTTTTATTGTGAAAAAAGTGAATTACAAGTCTTTAACACAGATATTTAAGGTACACAGTGACAATGAATCAGGGGCATTCCCACCACCAAGATCCTTAAGGTATCTAGTTTTTGATATCTAGTAGACAGGACCATAGAGAAAAACAGAAATCAGAGCTGAAAAATAAATTTGCAAAACAGTTAAAAACTAATGCTTAGAATCTGGGATACTTTTAATCTTTTTATTTTTATTTTTGGTTCTTGGGACATACGCAGAGGGGCTCAGGGCTTATGACTGGCTCTGCATTCAGGAATCGCTACTGGAGTGGTAGGCTTAGTGAACAATATGGGATGCTGAGAATCAAACCCAGGTCAGCCACATGCAAAGCAATAGCCCCCACACACTATACCTATTGTGCTGGCCCCAGGAATTTGGGAATTCATAAAGATGTCAATATAAGGACCAGAGTGCTGGTGCAGTGGTAGGGCATTTGCCTTGCACGCGGTTGACCCAGGACAGACTGTGGTTCGATCCCCCGGTGTCCTGTATGGTTCCCCAAACTAGGAGCATTTCTGAGCACATAGTCAGGTTTAACTCCTGAGTGTCACCGGGTGTACCTCCCCCTCCCACCCAAAAAAAAGATGTCAATATAGACATTAACTGAAGGCAAAGGATTGAGAGAGGTTTTCCAGACTGTCAGAAGGAGGTAAAATATGGGGAATATTAAGTTACATTGATATTTAAGGAATTTGAAATAGGATGGAGTGTCCATATAAAGGATCTAACAACTGGAGATGTGATGTGAGACCAAATCAGGAGTCCACCAAAGAACCAAAGGAAGATAAGATTTCCATAGGGAAAGCATGATTGCATTTCAGTTACTTAAGCACTGAAGCAATGTATTGCTGAAATGAAGAGCAAGGCTAAGGATGAAAAGAAAAATCACATACACTTTTTTTTTTGCTTTTTGGGCCACACCCTATGGCACTCAGGGGTTACTCCTGGCTATGCTCTCAGACATTTCTCCTGTCTTGGGGGACCATATGGAACATCAGGGATTGAACCCAGATCCATCCTGGGTCAGCCGTGTGCAAGGCAAGTGCCCTACTGCTGTGCTATTGTTCCGGCCATAAAACACATACACTTTTATCAGAATTTGGTTTTGGAAGAAAAGATTGCAGAAGCAAAGAATAAGAAAACTTTTTTTAATGACTAGGTTTGCTTCCCCTCACCCAGCTCAATGCAGGAAAAAAAAGGGGGGGAGCTAGCAGGAAAGTAAATCAAAGAGGGATAAATCATGGAACAGATGTGTTCCAGTGCACAAAGAGTTCTTAAGCACGAAGGCCATAGACAACATTCCAATGAGATTTGAGGGAAGGGAAAAGGATGGTCAAGAAAGAGCACAGAGATAAAGGTACCTGGCAAGAAACAGAATGGGTAGCTTTAAAGTACTAAGTTTTTATATATTTTTTGTAATGTCAGCTAGAAAAAAGATAAAAGAAAACATCCAGGAAGAGTATAGGAGAACGGATAATGAGTAGGCAATACTTAGAATAAATGCTATGGAAAACAAGACGAAAGTGAAGTGAGTCCTTGTTTCCCAGTATCCAAAATTTCTTCAATTGTTTATGAGAGCTGAGGACCTAGTTGAGATTGAAAATTATGTATTCAGAAAGGTTTTTTCTACACAAATGAGCTTCAATCTTCAGAATATGGATCAATTTGCACACAGGAGTGGAGTAGGATAATAGATACTAAGATGTAGGTTAACAAAAGAATGGAAAAAAAAGGACAAAAAGTTGAGAGAATAAAGGAAAATGGGTCTTTGATAAAGGCAAAAAAGATTCCATCATGGCTAAAGGGGAAAAGATAAAATTAGAGAAAGTTAATAGAAAGTAAATGACCTATGAGATGCAAAGTTTCAGTGAAGTGGTACTAATAATGGGAGAACCGGTAAAACAATTGTCTGAGAGTGGTGTGAGGGGGTAAATCTTCTAAGCAGTTCCAGGGAAGGACTAGGGTTAGTTATCTTAATTAATGTGGTATGAGCCCTCAATAAATAAAGGATAACTATCAAGAGTTTAGTTCCTATCAGTAGAGTGGAAGGTAAGGAAAAAGTGAATCAATGGGGAAAAAGTCCAAATGGTACAAGAACAGGAATTTTGTAGAAGGTGCAGAAGAAAATGCTAAGGATATATCCTTTCTACACCTCTTAAAATGGCTATTATTACTCCAGATTTCTAAATAATTCTACTTTATTTCATAAAGAAATAGAAGCCATCCAATAAGAACTTTTTTATCTATGCATCAATCATAATTCACTAGGCCCAGCCCCTAACTTAAAACAAAGGGGTACAATTCAATAGAGTCCTTTTGGGAAAAAGCTACAAGGAGATGACAACTTTAAAAGAAGGTCCAAGCTCTATTTAAAACTAGAAACTAAAAAGCCTTGGATTGTGTGAATTCACTGATAATTGCGTCAGTATGATACTATCTAAATGAATCTCCCAACAGAAAACATGTTTAATCTCAATGCATGGTGAAACAAATGCTTCATTTAGGAATTATCTGCATTTAAGAATGACAAGCAATCCTTCTACTAAGTGAAGTGAGAAGACATATTAGCCCTTACCACTTGTTTAGAAATGTCAGTATCTGTTGAACACAGAAAAAAAAATCACAGTTTTATTATTGACTACCAACCCCTTTTTTCAACCCTCACTCTAAACTTTAATACTGGACAAACTATCTGAATCCATGACATGTGACGGTATGTTATGGGATGAGACCATGGAAATGCTATGCAAAAAAAACTAGCTTTGTTCTCTACATGAAGACTAAATTAAGGATATAGTTTCAAGCTAATATTACATACAAGCTGGAGGGTATTCACTCTGATATCCTTGTTGCTTATATAGAACTCCCACCAGTTAAAGAAGGATATAGACAATAATAAACAAACCAACTTAAAAAAAATCAAGTGGCTCGCTTTTTTGGTTAATAAAGTTTAAGAAGGAAGACAGACAGGTAGGTTAATCCCTGTGCAATGAGTTTTAGTAGATAGGACATAATCTGAAAAGGAACCTTCCTTAAAGGTGTAAAGGCATCACTGAAAGCAGCTGAATAGTCATAAAATTGAATGCTGAGCCTCCATTGGAGATGTGTCCAAAGGGGCAATAGGCTCTCATAAAACTGAATGAAGACCACTGAACTAGAAAGCTCTTTTCCTTTGACAACAGAAGACTAGTCCAAAGTAAAGAGCTCTAAAATTCACTGTCATGAATTCACAGGACAGCTTGGAGCATGGTCTCTAGAGCCAGCTTTGCCAAAACAAATGGTATCTACATCATCTTGGAGTCACTTCCAATATACTCCGTGTGTGCAAGTTTGTTCCTTCACTTGATGGAGCCACTGTCTCTTGACGAAGTATGTGCTCTCTGGACACTTTCTTTTTCCTCAACCCCTTTTTTTGATTAAAACTTCTTTGCTCAAACTTTTGGATTCTCCAATTTTTTTTTAATTTTCCTGTGAAAATAGATGACAAACCTGCACAGAGGTCTGAACTGTCTGAACTTCCCATAAAGAACAAAATCTTGCTTTGGTCTGAGAATCCTAAATCTTCAAGTGATAAGGATCAGTTTGTGCCATGTAGATCAAGTGCGGCTAGCATCCTCTCTACTGAAATGTCTACACCCTCCACCACCCCCTTTCTACCCTACTCTCTGCAACAAGCCCATATTCACTCAATGTAGATAACATCACTTTGATCTAGGTAATCAAAAGCTGTCATTGTGGTCAGAAGTAAAGGGGATGAATAAGTAGAATAAAGTCATTATTTGAAAGTTACAAGCTGGGGCTTGAGATATAGCACAGTGGGAGGGCATTTGCCTTGCAGGCAGCTGATCCTGGATGGACAGCGGCTCGAATCCCAGCTTCCTGTGCCTGCCAGGAGCAGTAACCCCTGAGCCCCACCAGTGTGACCCAAAAACAAACAAACAAAAACAAAAAGAAAGAAAGTTCCAAGCATTCCAATCTCCTAGAAAAATATCACTCAGATTCTAGGCAAAGAATCTGATTCTTTACCCAAGGTCAGAGGGTGAAAAATGTAACATTTAAGAGTGCCAAACACAATGTTAAATATACTGAATACCATTTTTCATATATAAACCCCTATAAATTTTCATATATTTGAACCCCTACAGGATCCTTTGGGCATAAACAAGGAAGCCATTCTCAATATCTGCCACAGACAAAGTGTACCAAAATGATTTTTTTTTGTCTGAGTACCTCAGACTGAAGGTAAAGCAACACAATATGGCATCTTAGACGTCTTCTCTTGAAGACTATAAAAAAAGATATAGAATATCTGCATCTACTTATCAGTACATTAGTGATTTCTCCCTACCAATAAAAAATGTAAAAGTCACTTGGAGTAGAACTAGATTTTATTTCTAGATATTATTTAAATATTAAGTGAGATCTTTAATAATTATATCTTATAGAGGTGAAATTTACTTGATTTTTTTTTTTTGGTTTTTGGGCCACACCCAGTGACGCTCAGGTGTTACTCCTGGCTATGTGCTCAGAAGTCGCTCCTGGCAGGCACGGGGGACCATATGGTAACCGGGGGATCGAACCGTGGTCCGTCCTAGGCAAGGCAGCAGGCACCTTACCTCCTGCGCCACCTCCCGGCTCCCAAATTTACTTGATTATTAATTACCTTCATAACTGATTTAAAATAAGACTCCATGTCACATATATGGGTTTCAAATCCACATTATAATTGTAGGTCAAATTAATCACAGAACATGCCAGAAAAGAATAAAATATTTACATACTGTAAGCTTTAACTTGTGCACTGAAATTGGAGGGTTCATTCCAACGCATCCTGTCTTGTTTCCATTAAATTCCCTTATTTCCTTGTGAAGCCTCTTATGCCATGACTACTTCCAGGGATCTTTGCAGTTATGTACAGAAATATAGAGCACTTACAGAAATCTGCCCTAGATACACTCAAATCAAGGAGTGTATTTTTTTTGTATTGCAGATGCAGTGAGTTAAAATGCACTGTTCTCATAGAACATAGTATATTTATTTGCGGAAGACTAACTTTCAAAAGTCTTGCTTAAGACGAGATTTCAACTATTTCCAGACTTTATCAAGTCAAACAGAAAAATTAAGTATGAAATTCGGGCAAAAGAAAAGTCTCTGGTGGACACTGGGTTGCTAACAGCAACATCTGTTCTCTTTGATAAGAAGTGTTCCTTTTCTTCATTACTATACCTTATTATCATTGGGATAGCTAATTTGGGACTAACTAATATAGCTCCTAAGTCCAGCAATAGAAATTAGGTCTAAAATAATTATTTTCCTAGAACATCCATCCTCACAGGGAAAAAAAAAAAAAAAACAGTGATGCCTACTGTTGTCCTACAACAGTGTGAGAAGAGAATGAAAGTAAATAGAGAGGCCTGGACCATTTCTGAAGGCAACTTGTCTGAGAGGACTCTGTTTGGTTTTGAACCAATCAAACTCAAATCCAAATTATCACTGAATCTGAATTATAAACAAACAAAGAAACAAAAAACACCCTTTATTGCTTCACCCTATCTGAGTTGGGCATGTTGTCACCAGCACGGAAATCTTTATGTACAAACAAATATTAAGACATAGTTTTGGGGTTTTTTTGGTGGTTCTCCAGACTACAAGTTATCAATGCATTCTAGCAAGCCTAACTTCCTCTAACCAATTGCATACATGTATTCATTCATTCATTCATTTACATTTAGAGCCACACCCGGTGGCACTAGGTGTTACTCCTAGCTGTGCACTCAGAAATTGTTCCTGGCAGGCATGGGGGACCATACTGCACACCAGGGATCGAACCTGGGTCCATCCTGGGGCAGCCATGTGTAAGGCAAGTGCCCTACCGCTGTGCTATAGCTCTGGCCCCCAATTACACACATTTAAATAATGCAAAATGCAAGCTTAGGAAAAATCTTAAAGTTTGCATTTCTTTTTTAAAAAGAATTTACAGACAATCTGTCTGGGGTGACTTTTTAAAAATGGGACAGATGAAACAACACATGCTACATGACTTGAAATCAGAATCTCGAGTTCCGTGAGTGCCCTGCAAGTCAACCACCTACAATGAGAATTCATCCCACACCCAGCTTTTGAGAAAAGAACAGGAGGCAGGGTTTGAAATGCTTGCCATTTGTGAGAGTTGCTAAGCTTGCAAATGACCATACTGACATCATCACATTGACAAGACCACACTCTAGATAAGGAGTTATAGAAAATATTAAGGTTTTTGCTAGGCATGTGTGATTCAGGCAGAAGTTGAATATTGGTACCCTGTCAGGACTATATTTAGGAACTTCATCATTTTTATGATATTCTGTAAGGTGAAAAGGAGAAGCATATGAGAGTATTATATGTATATATAAATTTAGTTGTCCCCGTTATTTTTTTTTTCTTTTGTGGTTTTTGGGTCACACCCGGCAGTGCTCAGGGTTTACTCCTGGCTCCATGCTCAGAAATTGCTCCTGGCAGGCACGGGGGACCATATGGGCACCGGGATTCAAACCAATGACCTTTTGCATGAAAGGCAAATGCCTTACCTCCATGCTATCTCCCGGGCCCCTGTCCCCGTTATTTTCAATCAAGCTTTTTTCAGACCAAATTTTCATGTGAGTTCAACATTCCTAAATTTTTACATATTTAAATAGTGACAAGGGCTTCTGTTTCCAGCACTAATTGTTTCTTTTTCCAAAAGCACAAAGGCAAGGTAAACTTAGAATCATGTAGAGCAATCTCCCTTAGCTTCTTTATAATTCAGAAGGAACCAAATATTCATGACAAATATAACTATTTTTACCAGTTCAGAAAAAGTTAAAATTTACATTTTCAGATGATAATCAAATTATTCTCTCATTACTTAATAAGCTTCAGGAACAAACCAGGTGAAGTTAGTAAAGTTAGGAAGATTTCACTTAAGCCTTTTTGTAGAACCATGCACTTTCTTCCAGTAGAAAGGCTTATAAATACTTATTTAAAAGTCTAAATGTGTGTGCTTGATAACGTATTTTAATTCAAACTACCAAAGGTTAAGTATTTAATGCTAATTAAGGAATATGAATATTATATTTAAAGATTTCACAAGTAATATTATAAGGTTAAACCAGAGATATAGTTCACAGGCTAAGTGCTGACATGCAAACAGTGAGGCAAGGTCCCCTGAACACTACCAGGGACTTCTGAACAGTCAGTAGCCTCCAGAGCACCACAAGGTGTAAACCAAAAACAAATAAAAAAAATCTTAAGATTCCATTTTTTTATTGTAGGGTTTTTTGTTTTTTGTTTTTTGTTTTTTTTTT